>JANHJO010001565.1:57285-70638 GCA_032468235.1 Pseudoxyrhopus heterurus | reverse complement strand
GTCTGCATTGATCTTGGAGCCCAGGAAAATAAAATCTGTCACTACTTCCATTTCTTCCCCATCTATTTGCCAGGAATCGAGAGGACCATGATCTTAGTTTTCTTAATGTTGAGTTTCAAGCCAACTTTTGCACTCTCCCTCTTCACCCACATCAAGAGGCGGTTCTTTAGCGATACTTTTATCTATATTGTTGTTGTTGTTTTTTACTTTAATTCTTCACTCTTATTTATTTAAATTATTTTTACCCCACTTCCTTTAAATCTAAAAATTCAAAGAGTATTACAGGCAGTATTATTTCTTTCATTCCACAGCTCAGTGCAGTGTGCTTATCTAATCTTCAACTTGTGGTTGAGCAAGCTTTCTACAGTTCCAAGGACAAATCATAGACTGCTTCCTTCATCCCTCATTAGAGAGCTCTGCCAAGAAGTTATGCATTGCAGTCAAAGTAGAAATAACTGTTTGTCCTTGTGGCATAAAAACATTTAACTTGAAAGGGAATCCCCATTTGTATCGAATTTCATTCTGCACGGGTGTTTTTCTGTCAGTGGTTTGAAATTCCTTTCTTCTCTGCATCGTAACTACATTGATATTTTGGGAGAATAATATTCTTTCTCTCTCATTTAATCTACTCCAGCTCATGTCATTTTTCTCATAATTTTATCTTTTATATTTGAGTTCACAAATCTAGCCAAAACCTCTCTAGATTTATGTGTATTTTAAGAAAGTAAACCCAGTGAGCACATTCAATATCTATTTCTGTTTAAGTTCAAATCAATGCCTAGGACATTAATTTTAGAGATGATAAATGTAGTCAGGTTAGTTGTTCCACTTTTTTCTGAAACTCTTTTGATCTTTAAATTATTTGTCCTATTGTAATCCTGCAAATCTACCAATTCAATCTTTAATTCAGAAAGTATTTCTGAGCCTTTCCTATCGCTGCGATAGTGTTTGTAGCCATATCGTTGGCTTTGCTGGCAATCTGAGCAATATCTGCTACTTGCCATGACAATTGCTTAAATTGTTTACTCATTTGTTCAGGTATATCTGCCAAGTCTTTAGTTACTCCCACAGCATGTTTATTCCATTCTATCTTCAACTTTTTTATTAATTGTCTGTTTACTTCCATATCAAAAGTGTGTTCATGTACTTTCTTCCATCATTGCTTCTTCATTGCTGGGAAGAGGTACCTCCTCAATTTTCTTTCGGTCATCCAATTAAGCTTTGAATCCCTTCTCTTTGCAGAGTCTTCTTCCTTAACATTCTGCTTAAATCATCTTACTATTTGATAAAATATTTAGAAAGATAAACTGGCTATAATAATAAAAAATATCTAGCTCGGGAGAAGAGCAGAGAACTCAGCATGCCATCCTCATCTGTGGCTAGCCACACAATATGAACATAATTTATGAACAATGAGTGAAATCCTGAAGATTTCTGAAAAGTCTCTGTTTGGACCATAGGAGTCATTAGGAATAGGGCAATACATAAATATTCTAATACATAAATAAAATAAACAATGGTAAATATTGCCCCCTCCAAATTTTAAAAATGTCTTCTCTCATCTCATATTTCTTCTTCAGCTGTCAACTTGGAAAACCTACTAACCAAAACTATAAAATCCCTTGGATATTTAGAATAAGCCCTTACACAATATAGTCTTCCCTTCCTGAGGCCTTTCATAAAAGATGATGATCCTTCGGGAAGAATATTAGAAATGAAATATGAGTCTCCATTAATAAACCAATTGTAGGGTTTTTTTAAAAAAAAAATGTTAAAAAAATTGCTTATTCTTAGGCAATCTCAATCTCAGTTGCAGATAAGCTGCCACTAAACTGAATTAATATTAAAGACAGAGAATGAGAAAAATGGCAATAACTACATCCATCTTGACTACACAAATACCAAATTACCAATATTCCAGCTCTCCAGGAAACAATAACAATGAAAAACTTAAAACTAAAATAATAAAAATGGAAATGAAACTTGAACTTCCAATGTAAGGTTTTTGCATAGCATGGATCAACACTCAATATAAGATTCAATATGCTAAATTATTTATTAGTAAAAGTAATATTTCGAGAAGGGAAAAACAGAAAACAAAAAAACCTCCAAAAATGATTTCTGCTGGTTAAAATGTATCCTCAATGTTGAAGTGAGATGGGGGGGAAAACTAATCACAATTGTAAAAGAAACAATTATATTTTTTCTTCTTATTATATT
Organism: Pseudoxyrhopus heterurus; assembly: GCA_032468235.1. Taxonomy (NCBI): domain Eukaryota; kingdom Metazoa; phylum Chordata; class Lepidosauria; order Squamata; genus Pseudoxyrhopus; species Pseudoxyrhopus heterurus. The sequence continues at coordinate 68,418 of JANHJO010001565.1, read as the reverse complement.
TTTCACAGAATAAAAACAATGCTTAATTAGAAGGTGAACACCACAGCTTGGCAATGTGAGGTTGGCACAAGAACAATTAGAGAAAAATTATCAGTCTTCAGACCTCTTCAACTTTTATGTATGATTCATTTACATATCCAACTCATCCAAAGTTTTATGATTGTGGTGTAGAAAGCCTACAAAATCAATAAGTATAATAACAGATATCATGAGATGGGTTTATATGTTAAACAAAGACAATTAGATGCTATAATAGAAAGCCTGCAACTTTGTTCTGTGCAGGAAGATGTTCACATAAAATAAATGCAACTGCAGATGGAATTTCAGAAAAGCAAAATATTCCATCTCCCTTAAAACCATTGAAGATATCTCATTTTAGGACCCAAATTGGCTTTGCTTGTCACTGTGTCCTGAGCAGAAGTTATGTGAAGAAGACATTCGTGTGTCTAAACCTCAAAATACTGACTTAATAGATGTCAAGACTATTAACGGACTGAAACTGTAGCATTTCTGTTGATTTATCAATTTTATCTGCATTTTAAATTTGATTCTTAATAATTTGTGATTAAATGTCCTGACCAAATCATCTCAACGTGCACACATTTAATTAAATGTCTGTAGTGGTGATGATAGGTGTTTGATTTTCAAAATGTAAATACATTTGTTTTACCGGTGTTCTCTCAAAAGTAGAAATTTTCCAATGTTACAAAACTTTTGACAGAACTGTGAGCAGAAGAAAGAACAATTTTGAGAAACGACTGTTTCATCACTCTCCAAGTCCATTATCTTTCATGTATCAGGAGATCTGTTCAGAAGAGCAAAACTCCACAAGACAGGGTGTAAAGCTACTTTTATACACTCTAGACAAGAATTCCCAAGATTTACTAGTGACACTCAATTTGATGATGGTTGAGCCAGTGACAATAAAAGATTGCAATAAAAATGATTTAAAAAACACTGAAAGAAAGGCACGATGGGAATGTTTTGCAAAGGACAGCTAAAGAATCTCCGTCAAGTTTACAGGGCTATAGTAAGTGTCATAGAATTTGCACCACACATAAGATGTAAAAAAGCTGATAATTCTCTAACATAATTAGTTAGAAATGCATAGCATGGTGCAGGTTACTTGTTCTATTAATGGATGCTGTATTTATAGCAGTTTGTTCCTTTTCTGAAGAAATGTAATCCACTTCTGGTAAAAAGATATATAAGCTCTTTCCCCTGAATTACAAATTTAATTTGCATGTAATAATAATATTTATATCGTATTCTGGAATTTTGACATGGATGAAAACATCTGATACACTTTTGAGATGAGTAAAACATCATTATAATCAGAAAAAGTGTAATAAAATGGCTGAAATAAGACGTTCTAAAGTCTGTAATAGTCACTAGTCTTTCTTACAAATAACCTAGGAATGAGGAGGATGTATTTGAAACTTTGCACTCAAACTTAGACTGAAGAATTGATTTTCAACTCTTTCAATCAATATATGTTTTTGTTTCTTTCACTTCACAATCCCAGCATTTGGAAGTCTTCTAATCTAATTCCCTAGTGGAGGAATCCTCCCAGTTCCTCTGACAAATGGCTGTACAACCAGCGGTTCTTAAAGTTTTTGTGCCATGGACCCCTAAAGATGTAGATTGTATTAGAAATGAAACCAATTATATGAAATAATTACCAAATATTTAAAAGTAACAAATAAGCAATATAGAAATACATAGGCTTCTTCATTAATCCATTAAATTCAATAGCAATATCATTTTTAGAGTATAATATTTTTATATTGTAAGATTTATTGAATCTAACAAGGATTTTTGTAGTCAAAACAATAATGCTTTGTTGAATATATACAACATTGAACATAAAGCCAAATTGCAGTTACAGATTCATGAGAATATTTGTGTGTGTCTGTTTTTCTTATCCATGTTCACAGACTTCTTGAAATCTATCCAAGGCCCCATAGTGTTTATAGACCCTAAGTTAAGAATTCCTACTTTACTTGAAAAACATTAGTGATGAAGTACCCACAACTCCAGGAGGCAGGCTTGTTCTACTGCTTAGTAGCTTTCACAATCAGGGCATTCTTGATTTCAAGGTTGGATCTCCCTTCAAAGAGGAGAGTTGTTTCCTGTCCTACCTTTGAAAGGTGTAGATCCACACTCTCTTCCTTATGATAGCTCTTCAAGCATTTGAAGACTACTGTCATGTCTCCTCTTAGTTTTCTCTTTGTCATATTAAACATACACAATTCTTTTAAATCTTCTTCATAAGATTTATCAAGTCCTTTGTTACAGATTTTCTACTCTTATGGAGAATTCCCAGAACTTAATTAGAGAAATAATTAGATTTGCCTTAGGCTTCATTTCTGGAATTATATCTAGTCCTTCTAGTCTTACAAGTATATTTCAAATAAGTTCTACCTTAAACAACTGAGATGAATATTAGGTTTGGGGGGAAAGCTAAAAAAACAGAAGAGTTTAAAACTCAGGCTCTGAATTTAATAGATTGGGACAACAGAACAACAATTTCAACACAACACTATTTTATTTTCTGGTCTGATGATAACCAATATTAAAGTCAGACTACCTGAAAAATTAAATTGTTTAGTATGCTGGAATAAGTTTACACATAATAAGATATGATATTAATGCCTGAGCCTACCTTTCCTCCACTACTATTTTGCTTAATAAGCACTCGGGGCTGACACATCTATTTTAAAGTTCAATTTTAATTAAAAGATAAGACTAAAAAGCACTCTAAAAAGAAGCTTGTTTATGACAGAAAGCATCTGCTTTAGTATTTTTGTTGTTAAAAATGTACTTAATATCAAATCCAGTCTCTGCTTTTATATTTTTAGGACTTTTAATGAGTTTTTCTGTCTTACTGCATATATAATTATCTCTCCTAATCTGAAGATTTTATGTTAAAATATTAACAGCATCCACTGTGCTTTGATTTTTAAAAGATTCATTTCCCACAAATTTCACATATCCTTACAATTTAATTCCAGAATTAATTCCAGGATTTCAATGAACTGTTCAGAAAGTGATTGAAACTCAGTATTTATTGACAAAATATTACTAGGACAAGATAATTATCGAAGTATTGTTCTTACCCTTGGAAATCCATTAACTGCTTCCTTTAAACATTATTCAACATTATTGGAACTTTGATATACAATACGATGTATGTAGAGACATTATCAAGGATTTAGATTGATAGAAAGAGAGCAATAGCCTTTCATCTTTCTCTCTTTCTAAAAAATGGTTCTCACTTTGAAAATGTTCTCTTAAACTTTTGTTCAGATTCAGGTATTACAGGTTTAATAGTACTAGCCTGATTTATCAAGCTGGTTCATATAATTTATTCAGTCTGACAAGTGGTACAGTATCAATTTGATATAGATCACTGATTTGGTAAAAAGTATGTGTATGTATGCTTTGAAGTCAAATCACCAAATTGATCTGAAGGAATTTGATTGATTTGGCACATCAAACTGATTCACCAATTCTATTTGGCAATTCAATTCAAAAGGATGACTTGGTCAAATCTTTTTAAAAGAAGCGTTTGAACAGCATTATCAGATATCTATATACTATATCAGTGATGTTGAACCTATGGCATGCGTGCCCAAAGTGGCACATGGAGCCATGTTGCCCGGCATGCCAGCCGTCGCCCAGCCCAGCTCCACTGGGCATGCGTGCGCGACTTCCGGGTTTCTAGCCCAACCCCCCCCAAAGAAACAGCTGTTTTGGCTCTTTTTTGGGCTAGAAATCCTGGGGGACGCACATGCATGCGTGGGAGGGTCACGTGCACATGTGTGTGGGGACACACGGTGCATTGTGGGTGGGGGGCACATGGGATCGTGCGCGCGCAAGTGATTTGGCACACAAACTAAAAAAGGTTCAACATCACTGTACTATATGCTGCAGCAACCATTCATAAACCATTATTTTCGTGTCTAGGGGGATAAAAAAGAACTAAAATAAGTGGAATTATTTCTGTCACCCAGGAAATAGATGACTGGTATTGTAAAAGCACTAACATTTACTGTGGGAAGAAAATGAAGGAGGTTCCATAGAAGAGACTATACTTGCATCAAGATTTTTGTTGTTTGCAGCTCTGTTTGTTCATATTTTAAAATCTCAGTATCTTTCCTGACATGTTCAGGTTGTATGTTCACAATTTAACATGAAGTTGGGAACTTGTCTTATGAAAGCATACTATCAAAATATTATTCCATTGTACAATGAAAATTTAGTTTTAACTAATTTTTCTGAATGTTGATCTCTAATGAGTGAGTTTTGAAAGGAGAGTGGTTTATGTGACATTACAATATTACCAAAAAAGTCCCTCCCTCTCCCTCTCCCTCTCCCTCTCTCCCTCCCCCTCCCTTCCACCGTGATGTAGGAGGCTGACTAGGCCACGCCCACCATGGCCACACCCACCCAGCGACCGGGCAGTGAACCAGTTGCTGAAATTTTTGAATCCCACCCCTGATATTTCGGGCTAATTCTGCTGACTGCCAGGAGTTTGATTCCTTCGATCTTGATCAGCTCAAGATTGACTCAGCCTTCTATCCCTCTGAGGTCAGTAGAATGAGGACCCAGATTGTTGCGAGCAATATCCTGATTCTGTAAACCTCTTAGAGAGTGCTGTAAAGCACTATGAAGTAGTATATAAGTCTAAATGCTATTGCTATTGCTACTACGTCCTTGAACCTTCCATTTTTTGGTCAATAAAATTGTACCATAAAGACATCTTCTGGTAACATGGAATGGGTGGACTTAGTAAAACTAAGTGTAGAGGGAGTGGTGTTTTCTCCCTAACAATGAATACTAGAATATTTGTACAAATTACAGGGAATCACTTTCCTCTCAACCATATATGAAAAACTCTCCATCGGGTTAAAAAAAAACACCTATAATTTGGCACTTACATATTTTCTATCATTCCTTATAGATTCGTCATTTATGAAGTAATTTAGGTTGGTCCTGAGAATGAATGAATGAATGAATGAATGAATGAATGAATGAATGAATGAATGAATGAATGAATGAATGAATGAATTTTGTCAGATATAATATGGAACAGAGAGAAACTCAGAAACTTTCAAGATTCTGTTATTCTACCCTACAACAGTAAAGAGCATTTCTGGAATTTCTGTTGCGTCTGTTTTTTGCTCTCCTTGTCTTGAATGGCTGATAATCTTATATAAAAAACTATCAGGGTGTTGTTGTTTTGAGTTTCCTTTTTACACATTCTTTTTTCTCAGGATTAAATAATCTTTTCTGAAGGCTCCTTCTTAACAGGTCATTCATTTTTTCTCCTTTCTCAAGGCCATGTCTATACTTCTTCACATCACTTGTTTTTTACCTAGCTAGATCAAGAGCCATCACACTAATAATTCAATACATGGAGCATAGATGACTGTGTAAAGATCACAGCCATGGTTGTCAGATCAAGATCAATCAAAAACTGCCCAGAGTGATCCATAAATTTAATAAATAACAACACCAGAGCTGCTGCTGCTTCTTTTTTTGTAGTCCAGTTTGAAAACATAGCTAGAAAAAAAAGTGAAGTATGCATAGTTGAGATATTATGTGGGCTAGTGTTAACAGGCCATTGAAGTGAGAACTTCAGTATTTCTCTTTAAAGATGAACTTTAATAAATATTTGCCTGGAGGGCTTTTTCAATTCCTCTGACACACTTGTGCTATGACAATTTGATCAATCAGCTACAGCAGATGCTAGTGAAAGCAGTTATTCTCAAAGGTTGTAAAATCAACTTCAGTATAAGGGAGTTAATATCATATTTGTCACTAAATAAAATTAAAAACTCTGTTGGATTTTATGAAATCCTTTTCCAATATCACAACTGCCCCTTTTGGTCTCAGCCATTTCTGTGTCTCTTCTTAGTTTTTTTTTTAACAAATATGTTTCCTAGTTCTCAGTTTCATTCTAAACCAATACCTGATCCCTTTGTTAGCCTTTTATCAATTTTGCAGCATCCAACTATGAGATTCTTGTATGGTGTTTCTTCCTGAGAAAAAAATATGACTTGACATGTCATCTCAAGCAATATTCTCAGTGATTAAATGCATCCAGATAAATGTGTTTTTTTAAAACTTCTCAAATGTAGACTTGGGTATCATAACTGTGGATCATTTCTAAAGAGAAAATGAAAATAAGAAAATTAAACATTTTTCTTTGCTAAGGAAAGACTTGGTAAAATGAACATGAAATGAAAAAGTGAGAAATGTGAACAGCTTGCCAAAAGCAGAAATAGAATTGACCTTTATGGAGAAGGGTGGGATTAGAAGGATCAAAATTTTAATGTTAAGGCATTTAACAGTAAACCCATTGAAATGAAGGCATATGTGTGAAGAGAGAAAGAGAGAGAAAATAGCACTTGCATTTTCATCTAAGCAAAATTTAAATTTGATGAAAATATTTTGGTGAAAGATAGTAATATATGTTAAAATGGTTTGCTGTTTGTTCCATTTTCATTTTTATGAATCTTTTTTATTAAATCATATGAACATAAGCATTGAAAAGTGTTATTGAATATTTGATATTGCCTTGATTGTCTCAGTGTCGTGGCATAAATATTCCCCATATTGTCTTCATCGCAAAATACATTCATGTAGCTATTCTATTTCCTCTCCGACATCTTTCCTTACTGTTTTTCTGCTTCATGTTTAATATGTGGACTTTCCAAAAGCAAGAAAAGTTTCTGTATTGGCAACAAACTTTGTGAGGAATAATCAGATCTGTCTAGACAGGGATTCAAGGATACGACTCTTGATAAGTTATCTCTTTTCTCCATTGTGATGCACACAGTAAGATCTACAAAGCTTTTCAGTATGAGGGAGCTGTACACAAATTATCCCTGAATTATGGTATGGCTCCTTCAGAAAAAATCACATAGAAAGAAGAATTACAATAATTTATCCTTGAACTTTTGTCCTGGTCACAGATAAAAAGAAAGAATGAGAATCATTAAATTATGAATCTTCATATTTCAGAGGCTCTGAAGGGTAAGTTAAAGCCATGGTCAATGAATTTACCTAATAGTATCTAATAGTGTATCACATTATCAATGTAATTTCAGATCTTATTTTGCTATTATGCAGAATTAGTGACATTCCTGTCCTTGAAGTTTTGGATAATGACAAAGAAGATTTCAAATGTAGTGCTATTACAAAGCCAAGTATGGTTATCTCGCTAAAACATTTCTCTGTTTTTACTCACTTGGGAAAATCTCTGGTTTGAGTACATCAGTAAGAAAATCAATAATGCTTGGTACTAAATATGCAGGCCTCTTTGGAAAGAAATTCATGCTTAAGATGCTTAAGTGGTTTCAGAATGATGAGAACTTCATTTGACAATTGAAGCCATCCAACGATTTTAATTTTTTGCTACAACTGTCTCTAGTATGCCCATAACGTTTGGTTGGAACTCTACCTTTATGATAAGCTTGCAATGGAATCAGTATAAATTTATTTATTAAACAAATATATATATACCCACACAATTCATACTGTACCTAGGTGATTCTGGGTGGCTTACGAATATATTAAATAAATATAGTATAGTTAAATCTTACATGAGAAATGGAGGAAACTGGTTTTGAGGAGAACCCAAGAAAGATCACTGAGGAGAAATGTGATGTGATTAGACAGGTCTCACAGAAAAAAGTTTGTTTTCTGCCATTCCAGAGGGAAGTATTCAAAGTAACAGTCTTAAATTTTAGGACCACAGGTTCCAATTGGATGTTATAAAAAAACTTCTTAACATGAAACTTATTTTCTAGAGACATTGTGAACTCTCTTTCACTGGCTGAATTAAAGGAGAGAATAAACAAACATCCCTGAATTAAAAGGATACTTTACTTCAGATGATGTAATGAGCAGAGAATTTGCAATCAGTGACCGAAAGTGTTCCTTCAAACTCTATTATTCTAATTATTGAAGTGAGATTATTGAATGTTGTTCTTAGTACAGTTGTTGTCTATTGACCTTTGTGGCTTCTGACCAGATTTTAAAAATATTGATATTTGACCACTAGTTGCATATCAGTTTAAAATGAATAACACTTTATTTTGTGGTCACTCTAAGATCGCTTTGTCATAATCATGTGGACGTTTGCAATAATTTCAGCATGTGTAAGCTTATGGAAGAACTTGATCTGTCAAAGTGGATTATTCTGCACCACAGTGTACTTTCTACCAAGGAACTAACAGCAAGTTTTTTAAAAAGTTAAAAAAAAATGAGTTGTTGATATGATGCCTCAGCAGCTAGTTGATTTTGTCTGGCTTTTGAAGCTAAAAATGATTGGGCTTGGTAAGTACTTGAATGGAAGAGTATCTGAAAATATCAATATTTAAGGCCATGTTGGGAAGTAATACAATAAATAAATTCCAGAAAACAGCAATATGAACCAGTTCTGGTCTTGCTGCCAAGAAGTAACATAGAAAAGTCCATGAAATCATCAGATATTGATTGGGGCTTAAAATACTTTACCTTTTATAGATATGACCTAAAGGATACAATCTAGTAAGCAAATTGACAGAAAGAAAAGAGGAAAATAAGTAAATGCCAACGTTATGACCCCTTCATGTGATAATTCTGAGCAGGCAAAAAATTGTATATTAGCGCAAGATTGTTGTACAATTATCCAGCTGTGCTCATTTTTAAAGTGGAGAAATGAAGGAGTGAAAGTACAGTTACATAAGATCCTGTGGAAAGATCAACCTTGCAGAGAGTTTCCTAAGGCTTGGGGTTTTTTTCCAGTTACAAATATGACTGAAGATATAATGGAATTTTATGGGATTAGTTCCAGGTGTCATCATTTTTTGGCCACCAATATATGATTAGGTGGTGTTAGTATTGCCTAATTCCAGATTGGAGTTACAATTGGGGAAATAATTTGGGGTATAAAGAGTTTTCAGGGGGATTATTCACATAATGTTACTTTTCCAACTCAGACTGACTTATCAATTTGCTCCTGTTTTATCTAAACAATAGATTCTGTCTTAACTTAATTTTCAATAAACTATGGCTTATCCAACAAAAAATGTATTTTAGGTTTATTGCACTTCACTGTATTTTCAGAAAAAATAAATTTTATTTATTTATTTATTTATTTATTGTATGGCACATTCACAACACATTTTGATAAAATCACAAGACATAAAATTACAAAATATAAAATCTACGATATTATAAACCTATGTCTAGATTACAGATATAATTTTTGTTTCATTGGTCCCAGCCAGGAAATCAACAAAAAATATATCTGACAAACAGTAACCAACTATTAGAAAGAATGCAAGGAATACCATATGTCCTTTGCTTTTATTAATTAATTTCTACTTTCATTACCTTCTTTTATAATTATTGAACCATTTTTTGATTGTTGGAGCCCATCTAAGTTATGGAAAGTTTTTTTTCCCCTTATCAGTCCATGTGTAGCCTTTTTTATATAGCTATCTCTTATCATGTCAATATTCCTACCATGTTACATAATTAGAAATCTCATTATCTTACAAATTGCCCAACATTCCTAAATTTGTCCTCTAAATGACCAAAAGCTTGACTGAACAGGATCAAATAAAAAGAGAAGACAATAAAACTATTTATGAAGCTGGATTGAATTGGAGTCTACTGCCTGCCATGATACACACATAAAACACACATATATATGTAGTATATTTTAATCACAATGTTATCTAGTAAAAATGAAATTGCTATTTTATAATGATTCAACTACACTGGGAAAATTTTGTTTGGACAGATGGCATACAATTTTTGAGAACACACAAGTATATGGCACTAGCATATCAGGGATTTTAACATCCAATTTATATATAGGTAGCCAATCATTGTCTTTGTGATTTTTCTTTATATTAAAGTAAACACACAGTGAGATCTATCAGTCTAGGCAATCATATGGAAAGGGGAACGTTAATCTTCTTTGCCCTCTTGGTTATTTGTTTTCAAAATTCACATACACATACAGATGGGGCTATCATTGCCACCAATGAATATTTTTTAAATTAAGCTTCCATGCAGAAGTAGAATGATAAACAAGTGATCTGAGAAAGTATTATATCCTTGTGTTCAGTGTCACTGTTTTCAGATATCTTTTTACAATGGGGACAATCTAGCATGTGAATTACTAGCTAAGTTGGGACTAGAGTCTCTCCTTTCCTAGTCCCGGCACTTTTACCATTATACTATACTGACACCAGACTTCAATTTTACTTCTTTATAACACTGACTATTATCAAAGTCAGTCATTTCATTTCTAACTGGGACATGTACGTTGACTAATTGAGCAATGCCAATTATCAGTCCCTGAACTACAGAGTGGCCATTCTATCATAACATTCATCACCATCAGAAATGCAGTCCGGAATCCATTTTGGACTATTTCTCATGAGATCTTAAATGTTAATACAGACATCTCTCTCTTCTTGGCTTTCCAGCTTCAAAAACATAATTTCAAATATGGAATCTTATTTGCGGGAATAATGGGTAAGAAAAACTTCAGTCTGATATTGAATCACATTGAGTGAACATCTTACAAAACACCTAAATAGTTTATCTCTGCAGTTTACAATAGTGATGTAACATAAATCACTTCATTTAAAGCCAGCATGAATCTATCAAAGATGTCTAGCCTCTGTCCTAGTTCTCTATGGTCAGAAATATGCAAGTCTGCCATCAGATCCTATTTATCCCTTGTGGATTCTCCTTTACCATGCCGAAGTGTCAGAAGGTTCAGCTTCCCCAAAAACATTATTGCTGATCTCTTTTGTTTGCAATAGAGATAGGGAACTTTCATGATAATACTCATCAAATAATAATAGTAAATGTGGGCTAAAGCCAGTTAATTCAGCACACACACTTGAAATTTATTTAGACTTGGATTCCTTTGCATTAAGTTGCTGCTGCTTTTGTACTCCCTTACCACGTATATTGATACTTATAAAATCCGAAGATGTCTCCGTGGTCATGTGGCCGGCATGACTAAATGCTAAAGGCACACGGAACGCTGTTACCTTCCCACCAAAGGTGGTCCCTATTTTTCTACTTGCATTTTTTACATGCTTTTGAACTGCT
>JANHJO010001565.1:41449-53098 GCA_032468235.1 Pseudoxyrhopus heterurus | reverse complement strand
GGAGGAGGAGGAGGAGGAGGAGGAGGTCAGTTTTTGTGCCTCAGAAGCAGAGTAATTGGGGTGAACCATAAAAATGAAAACAAGACAAATACAAAATACAGAGCTGAAAAACTGACATTCAATGCTCACATATTTTCTAATCTCTTATTACTGATTCATCTCTCTCACCAATAACCAGTCTAACAAATCCTGTACTTTATCTCATTTTCATCCATATTCATTCACAATCACTAATCATTATTTCAGAACTTGATAATCCAAAAAAAGAAAAGAAAAAAGTGATAAAATACAGGTAGTCCTCGACTTACAACAGTCCGTTTGGTGACTGTTTGAAGTTACAACGGCACTAACAAAAGTGACTTATGAGCATTTTTCACACTTATGACCGTGGCAGTATCCCCAGGGTCACATGATTTACATTTGGATGTTTGGCAACTGATTCATGTTTATGACAGTTGCTGTGTCCCAGGGTCATGTGATCACCTTTTGAAACCTTCTGACAGGCAAGCTCAATGGGGAAACCAGATTCACTTAACAACTTTGTTACTAATTTAACAACCACAGTGATTCACTTAACAAAAGTCATAAAATGGGACAAAACTTACAGTATATAACAAATTTCTCACTTAGTAACGTAAATTTTGGGCTCAGCTGTGGTCATAGCTTGAGGACTTACCACATTTTTAATGGGAAACTTGTGCCTGTTTCTCTGACATTAATCTTTGCAGTGTTCTATCCCCTTCTCTCCCTCTGCTTGTCTCAAAAAAGCCTCTCCTCTTCTCCATCTCTCTTTCCCCATTGCCTTTTTTTTCTCTTCCTTTCCTCCCAAAACCTCCTCCTTTTATATCCTCTACTCTTGCCCTCCTCCTCCTCCTTTTCTCTTTGGTGCAGATCCAGTTGACTCCTCTCCCGAAGGCTACCCACTGCTCCCAGAAGTGCCAATCAACTAGAGCTCCATGCTGATCCTGGGCACTCAGCAGAGCCCCGGCAACAATGCAACTTCAGCTGACTCTCCCACAGGCCTGTGCGCCACTGCCGCTGCTTCAGCTTATCCCCCCACTACACTTTTACACTTTTTACAGTGCTTTTCAACCTGTTGTACACGTACCACCTGCCAGGTGCAGAAGAACCACCAGTGATACGTGTAGCATGGGTTGAAAAGTACTAATCTATACCTATCTAACATCTATCTATCTATCTATCTATCTATCTATCTATCTATCTATCTATCTATCTAGACCCCTAGATCAGGGGTGTCACGTGACGTATCGTGACTTTTTTCTCCTTTGCTAAACCGGGTGAAAAGTAGGAAGAACATGATGGAGTGATCCTTGATGCTTCAGATAAGGCACCATTTCATTGGTTCTATTAGTTTTATCTGGCAGACAGTCAAGAGTCTCAACTAATTGAGTCCATGTGCCAATACTGATTGATTGACTTTCTGATTGATTGATTGATTGATTAACATACTGATGGATAATTACTTTGATAATTGTTCATCGGTATGGTAATACTGCATTGTATTAACATTGTACCAATATCTCTGTGAAAACCTGAATTTGCCTGGGAAATTTCCATCCCCTGTCCCATTATTGAGTAATAGGACAGGGAGAAATGGATAGAACTGCTAGAACTTGTGCTCTGTTCTTTCCCAATAAGCCACCATTTTAAGGCCTTTCTAGGAATAGAAAGTCTCTGTGTGAATAAAGTTGATTTTGTCCCTCAGCTATATTTACTGTAGATATTGAAGTAATTTCTGAATAAGTATCTCTATGTATAATGAAATATAAAAGTGTAATAAGTACATATAAAACTCTTTTTCATATATATATTCTAAATTGTAAAAGTGACAGAATAATTTTTTAAAATTAACATTTTAAATGTTATTGTTTACAGGGTAACCATTTTCCAAGCTTCATATTTTGACAATAAATCTTATATTTATAGTCCTGCAAAGAGACATCTTTTTAAATAACATTTACGGCTATGCTGTGGAAACATAACATTTTAGTTAACAAATTAGAAATGAACTCTAAAGTCTTGATATTTTTTATTAACTTGCAATGGCAATAATATGCTTAGTAACTCACTGAGAGTTTAAAGGAAACTATTTCTGCCTTTTTTTTCCCTGAGGGAATGGTTTAAAAATATTCTTATTTGTTTGGACTATGTCTTTCCACAAAACATCAAAAGACCCAGCATCATGAGAGCAAGGATTTGTCTAGGAAAATATGATAGCAGAAATTGTTACTGAAGAAAAAAGATTCTGGCCAAAGGTATATTTTCAGACTGAATTTAGTCTTGCAAGTTACTATGGAAAAGAACCACCACAGGAATATTAGCTCTATTTTTATTGTAAGGTTACATAAACAGAATCTTGCACATCTAAAAGTACTTGTTCTGTCCCACGCCCGAAGCACATGGATCAGGACCAGTTCTAAAAGGTGCAGTGTTTTTAGTCAACAAAACTCCACAAAAACCCTGTTTCTATGAAATAAAACACAAGTCTAATTACCAATTGGCTCTGGCAAATTCTCCAGCACACTCCAGGCCGAATGCCAAATGATTAGAAATAAAGTAAACACTCCTGGAAATTGGGTTATAGTTCAAGACTCACAGTGAATCACAAAAACCAAGCTGTAGAGGTGAACACATGAACAAGAAGACTTTTAAGCCACACGAACCCCAATATTCTCTTTCTCCAAAACTAATCCGTTGTTCTCTGCGGAGAGCTGTTCCCAACCACACCTCTTTTAACCCCTCTAGGGTGTGGTCAATTACTGGTCAGCTGTTGCTCGACCTCTCCACTTCCAGCGTTGCTGACATTGCTGTTACCTCCTTATTAATCGCCAGGTTCTGGCATCAGATAAGGCTTCCTCTTCACTGCTTTCAGCAACCACCAGCTCCTGATAGCTCGTGGAGGGACCAGCCTCTGGCATGCTGTCAACAGCCGATTCCTTCCTTTCCTCCAACACTGACTCCATATCTCCCTCGGAGATCGACTGCCAGATCAGCAGCATGCTGCTGAACCACAACAGTACTCCTCCCATCCCTCTCTTTTCCTCTCCCCAAAACTAGGGAGCGTTCTTTAGGAGACACTTTCATCACCTTCCTCCTTCAGACTTAAATTTCATTTATCAGATTGCTAGGCTACTGCACTTCCTCCTCTTTCCAAAAGTCATTCTCAAATACCTTTACAGTACATGACAAATAGTTCTGGGCTGTTCTGGAATGCCATGATCTAAAAGAGCCAGAATGAAAGTATTAAGGTACCCTTAGAGCATTCCATTTCCAGAACTGTCAGCTTTACATTCAACTATTTCCCTGTCTCATAGATTCAGTAGTGTATGTAGGACTGACTGGAGGCTTTTGTCAAAACAATAAAAGAAATTTGCACAATGCCAATGAAAGCTCTGACCCTTTCATAGATACATGCAATGTTACAATACACCTAGAAAAGGAATGGAGCTTGCATTGCAATAATTGTTTTTGTTATTTGTGCCCCTTGACAACCCCCACATCCCCTATGAACACCTTTGAATAAACAGGGTCTGTCCTTTGAATTATTTTCCTTGGCATTTAGACTATATTTCTGCTATGTCCCAATGGTAAGGAGTTCAGTAAATTAATAGCACTTACCCGAACATTTCCTGATCCCAATAATTTCACACAGACATTGAAAAGCATTGGAGCTCTGAGAAGACCAATACTACTGTAGCTCCCATTCTAAGGCTAAATTTCACCAAGTGGCATTATCTGAAATCCACTCAAGATATAGGAAAAGATCCATTGAAAAATAGCACCTTTTATTCCCAAACCTTGCAGATGATTTAGAAAGATACCATAATGATTAATATCAAAAGCCACTGAAGCGTTAAGAACTGACAGAATTGCACTCCAATAAATTGGATTGCACAAAGCTTCAAAGAGTTTCAAAGAAGCTTTGAGGACATACTCCCTTGAAGCTGCCTCATGAGTTTAATACAAACTCTTGCTTCTAAGAGCAAGTAAGCAACCATGAGGCTTCATATTGCTCTGCTTCTTGCAAGGAACCTTCTGCAGTAAGTGCTATGAGAGAAAGTTTGAAGCTTTTCCAAGTTAGATGGATCTAGGAAATGCTGTTGAATTCCCACAAGAAATGCCAAGGGTTGGAGCATGTACATTGAAGATATTCCAGTCTGATTGTTTTTGGCATTTGTCATAGGCAATCCCTTACAAAAGACATAAAATCTACACAGTTAAGAGTGCCCTCATTGTGAGCCAAAGGTCTTCTAGGTTCCACAGGTTCAGCAAATGTGTAGAATTTGCCCCCCAGAAACACTTCAACACTGACCTGAAACAGTTGGAATTGACACACATTGTTTTGTGGAAATAACTCACAATTCTTCTTCATTTCCAAAGAAGAAAATCATGTTCATCTCTATGGATTAAATTTCTCCTTTGAAACAAATTGAATTTGCTTTGCCTGTAGATCATGAAAGTCCCAAGATGTAAAGGGCTGTGAGAACAATCCTGAGGAAAAAGAGGAAGAACCATGGCCAAGACAATGGTCAGATAAGAAAGATTTCAATCCAAAGCAAGAATGGAATTTGATAAAAGGTCTCACTGGACCCTCCCTTGTTCTTTTTAAGGTAAAGCTAGGAAAGGGAGAAGCACATTCAGAATTGCAAGATTTTGTAATCCTATAATAAAAGTACTTTTGATATTAATAACTTTGGTGTTCAAGTCTATTGCAAAGATTTGAAATATCCTATTGCCCAGTTTGAAATGGTTCAAGATGGATTTTTAGGAGTGCCTAAAAATGAAAAGCCACCATTCTTTCACTCAGTTTCTCAAACCACTGAAAGCTAGAGATTGACTTACAATTGCCCACCCATTGAGGAGTCCAATGTTAATGTGAAGAAATTCAATAATTGTCCTTTTAAGCTGTCTGTTTATTTTTTTCTTTCATAGAAGAAATATTTATGATTTAACTAAATGTTAAGCTAAATTAACTAAATGTTAATAAAGCACCTTTATTAAAACAGTAGAACATCACAAACAAGGTTATCCATTGACAATCTTTGATGTTAATTTCAAAAGAGACAAACTCTGTCAATTAATTCAGAGAATTTTTTTTTTAAAACAGTTTTAGATTTTTTTTATAAGTTGAACCTAAATGGTATTAATTAAGTTAAATTGCCCCTTTTGCATTAATTCTCTTTGTTTGATTATTTGGAAGCTTTTCCCATCCCTGATCTCTTTGCTTTAAGAAAAGTAACAGGAAGAATATTTCAAAAGCATAGGATTAGTGGGATTATCCAGTGGAAATTTTATATGTTCTTTAAAGCACCTACTATCCCTGATCACTTCATTCCATTCAGCTCATAATAATGCAGCTCTAGGCATTTGATGTATCTTTATAATAATCCATGGTTGAAACTTTAGTTTTCTAAACTTTAAGAGAATCACTTGTCTAAATTCTGAAGCATATAATCAAATCAATCATGCCATCTCTGAATTTTTAATCAGATTGGGAATGATTCATAAACCCTTGTGACTTCATTATGTGTGTGTGTGTGTGTGTGTGTATACACACACACACATACATACATACTCTGTGTGTGTGTGTGTGTGTGTGTGTATACATACAAATTTACAGTTAGCATTTTATAAATGACTATAAATGTTTTAGAGCATTGCTCAACAGACGTGCAGATGCTCAACCTAGATGCATGCCTGGGATGAGAACCTATTATCATATAATTGTTCTTTCACATTCCTTTTTTCTGATGTCTTTAGGATAGCTTTGAAGATATAGCTGAAGATTAAAGTCTGTGAAATTGCCAGTCATATATCTGACATACACTATTAGCAAGGTGTTCCCAGAAGAAAAAAATCAGTGCAAAATCTGAAACAATAGATTATATGTTCTATAGTGCATTTATACTGCTTATTAGTCAGAGCACATTTTTCTTACAATGTACTTTGAAAGCAATATATTTCCATAAATTGATACTGAAATTTCTTGGTTGGGATTTTTGTTAGCACCTTGAGACACTGCTTGTAACATAACATTAATTCTGCAAGGGAACTAGTAGATAGCTTTTCTTACATCTTGATGGGCATACCATCTGTCTCTGGAAGAAACAATAACTGCTTTTGGGGTTATGCTAGCAGCTGACATCTATATCATGATGTACCTGTAGTTATCTCTATAACAATACACAGACATACAGTGGCCAGGAATAATAAAGTGATACTGATCTGACCTTAAACATGGAATAATATGGCTAAATGATAAGTTGCTAAACCATTCCCAAATAATCTCAAATGTATTGCATTCATCAGTTTGAAAAATAGATAGCTATAAAGAAAAAGAAGTATAGAAAAATGAAAAACACAGGTCACAAAGGACCATGAAAAGGTACTTAATAACTAGATTGGATATTGCTTCTGTGACCTTAAAGAAAGAGATTATTTTTCCAGCTAAATGACTTTATCATGCTTCAAACTACATATGGAAAAAAAAATAGTATTCTTTGATAGTCACATGCATTGACTTCAGCTAGAGCACCATTTCCAAAACAAATATGCCCATGATGGAATATTTGGAACAGTTCAGGATCAGAACAGCTTCCGCCCAAATTGTGAAACCTGAAATGGTCTCCTTCTAAAATTTTGGGGCTGCCTTGGAACTTTGGTTGATGTTTTTGATTTTTAGATGCCTGATTTTCCATGTTTTGCACAGGTTCTATAATCTCTAAAAACCTTTCTTTCAAAGCAAGAGACAGTGGAAATTCTGTGATTGACCATTTTTATGACCCATCAGAAAAAAATGTCATTAGTGTTTATTCAGTGTGTATTCTGAAGCAAGCTTTGTCCTATCTTGTTTGTCAGATATGATGATTGGTAGACTTTATAATCAGTTATGTATAAAATGTATATGCTGAAAAGACAATATTAGAAAAAAATGAAATTGTAAAACAAAATTAATGTCTTCAGTGAAGATAATAATTTATCAATAATCCTAAAATTTACCACTCCAATTACTGACAGCACATTTGGAGAAGCATATACCAGAGGAAAGTATTTCATGCAGTTGGATAAATGTATGTATGTATGTATGTACGTACGTACGTACGTACGTACGGATGGATGGATGGATGGATGGATTTTTATTTTAAATTTATGTGGCAGAAAAAATGAGTATCGGTGATAAAGAGTATGTCTATTAGTGATTAGTTAATAACTCAACATAATGAAAAATTAAATGAATCAACTATACATTGACATTTTTTCCATCAGCAAATTGTAATGGATTAGATTTGGATACTTTCAATTAGAGGTTCATTCTATTTACTAAAAAAAACCAAAGAAGAAATTACATAGTCAGTAAGGATATAACAAGGATAATACTTAGGTACAAGGCAATCAATGACTAAATAACAATTACATTTCATGGACAATTTGTTAATATAACAATTATCCAAGATATGCTCCAAGGAGGAGGAAAAGGATGTTGATGAGTTTTGTGGTCAAATTGAAATCAACCAAATATGCAAGTGAGATGAACAGCTTGTGATTGGAGACAGGAATGTTAAAGTTGAAGATATTAAAAAGAAAAATGTAGTCCATTTCTGCCAAATCAGTGATTTTTACATTGCTAATCATCATTCTAGCCATTGTCTAGCCACTGCAGGATGAAAACCTCTTCTGCATGTTTCCAACCAGTACAGTCTTGAGCTTTCCTTTGCCAGTTGGACCCGCAATACTTGCTAATGTCATCACCCCATCTTGTTTTAATCTCTTTTGTGGATGTTTTTTATCAAGTGGAATCCATTTTATGAATGCCTTAGTCCACCCGCCATCAGTTCTTCTTGCTATGTAACCAGCCCATTTCCATTTCAATTCTTTTAGTCTTTTGATGGCATCACATATTTTGTTGCTGAGGAACTGCAGAATGGACTTAAAGAAGTTTTTAAGGATGCCAAAGATAAGAAAACAGAAATCAGAAAAGAGAAAACTGGATGACAGAAGAAATATTAATTTCCAAGAAGATAAGAGAAGCCAATAGGAAAGACAAAGGTTTTAGAAATGAAGAAAGTTGTCAGAAGAGATGAGAAGTGGTGTTACAACAACATCTGTAAAGACCTCCAAAATGGAAGCAGACACAGAAAATCAAGTAAAGATTTCCTAAAAATCTCTAAACGCTGAAGGAGACTCCAACCTTAAATTGATATGCTAAAGATTGCCAATGGACAAATAGTAGTCGATTCCAATTTAAGGTCAATGAAAAGTGGATGGATTTCACTGAGAATCTGTCTATTAGGGTGACAATCTACAAGATATCTTAAAAGATATTCCCAATTTACAAGAATCTCTAAGATTTTTCGCCAAGTTGGAAGGCTACGGGTATTGATGGGATATCCACAGAAATATAGTAAGGAATAGAAAAAGAAACTGTAAACGTCCTAATCACACTACGCCATCTGAACACATGAGCCAACAGATTGAAAGAGATCAGTTTTCCAATATCAGAGAAAGGAGATTTAGTAGTGTGGTGGACAGTTTCTGTCTTTCAAACCAACTGTCAACAGTAAAGGAACCAGCAGTGAAGAAATATATCACAGACTCAGACTTGGTAGAGCAACAGTGAAAATCTAGGAAAAAGTATATGGAAGTGAAAATTGGACTTGGACAAAACAAGAGAAATGAGACACTTTTAAACTTTAGTATTGGAGAAAAGTCCTGAGAATACCACAGACAACCAAGAAAATGAATAAATGGATCCAAGCATAAGGCAACTGAAGACTCAGTTTATCATATTTTGAACATATGTGAATACCTACCTTTCTTGCGAAATCTATAAATCTCTTGAGAAATCTATAATGCTCGGAAGATATAAAGGCAGAAAAAAAGAGGATTACCAGTAGCAACATGGATGGATTTAATTTCAGTAACATCAATTGCTTCCATGGTGCACTGACCAAGTTGGGACAGGTCACCTGTGAGTAAATCTATCTATGTGATCTCTAGAATCAACATTGATTTGATGTCACATAATCAATCAATCAATCAATTACTTTATTGCCCTGCCTTCTAAACAACTTTAAGGCAGGTCTCAATTAGAAACAAGAGTATTGCGTTGATTAATATTACTGAATATTGGGATCAATGGAAAAAGTAAGGCACTTTTCATTGTACTATTTCCTCTTCCTAATTCCTTTAACCCTAATCCATTTAAGGTGTTTAAAACTAGCCTTCCATGATCATTCTTGCTGATGTTGGAATATTGAGACTAGTAAGGAGCATTATGAACCACTCAGTGCTCTGTTTTACCATCCAATAAGGGAGTACAAACATAGCCATTTTTAGTGCCCTTTCCCTCTGAACTGCTTATTCCCACCCCACTCACCCCAGTACAAACCCTGTGTTTTCACTACATGCTTTATGCATATATATGAGTGCTTTGTGACAATTCTGGTTGTTGATCTGAAAGGAAAAGGAAAGCTAACATTGTTTCTCCTTATAAATACCCATTAGAATATGTAATGAGAAGTCAACGCCATAGCTGGAAGAAAATGCACTTGATTATCCAAGGAGAACAATATTGTGCAATTAAGCAATTCCCCTTGCTGTCATATTAGTGCAAATGCTAGGTGTGGAACAATTCTTATTGTGATCCAGTAGAGCTCTTACTTTTTTAATGCATAATGAAAGTTTTCCTTGGATTATTTACTGCAGTTCAAGTAAGTTTTCCCCCATCTCTTTCTTATCTATCTACATGGTGTTAAAAAAAAAAGCATTGTAAATGAATTTGGATGCTCCATATTCAGAGTTTAAGATCCTAATACTGAGAAAGACATTTAGTCATGCACAACATCATCTGAGGGACACGAGTACTTCAAAAATGTGAAAAGTAAATAATTTTTTAAAAAAACATTTAGGTTCCATGCAGAATGTTTCTACACTTGCATTCTGGAATAATTTCAGAAATATTCCACATGTTCCATCTGGGCTATGTGAGAAACTATCTCTCAGGTGTTTTACTAGAACAGAATACATATTGGTAACTGCCACTAAAAGCCAGAAATGAAATATTGTAGTTCTTTCTGTTGTTAAATTCTTGCATTATCACAGCTTTTCAAATCCATAAACATTCTGAGTCGGAATGGAGATGAAGAGTAAAGGAAATAACTCATCCATAGAGGTTATGATTACAGCTGCTATTTTCATACTCTGCAAAATGTATATTCATCTAAATGTATGGATATAATGTGAAGATTAAGAAATGGAACAGGTTAGGCATTGCAGATTGGTACCAATAATCCACTTGCGATATCCAGGAGTGAATTATATCTATTTTACAGGACATTTATATACTACTAAAACTGTTATTGTCACGACCTTTTATTCAGCAAAATGATGCATCATAGGGCAATGATTTTGAACCAAGTTACTTCAAATGGGCTAACTAACAAATGTGTTCTAAGGACCCATGATTTCCAAGGGAATAACATTTGTGGAGGTTGTAGCTGTTTAGCAAAATTGATTGCTGCTGTACTGGTTGACTGCTGTTGTGGTCAGGTTATCTTCATTTCCAATGATCCATGACAGTTTCTCAGTCAGTTTTGCTCCCTCCTCCATGCAGCAATAGCAACTTACCTTCATCCAGGGAAGGGAAGGAAAGATTTCCAATTCCCCTTACTAGATTCCTACAAAGAAATTAAATGGGGAAGCTGGCAGGAAGTCAGAAGTTACTCCTGCTCCCACTGCTTTTTTACAACCCTTGGCCATTCTGTTTCTCTGTTCATGTATGGCAATATGTCTGAGACAATGGCCTGATGAGTAACAAGTTGTCTAGTTTAATTTTAAAAAATAGAAAAAGAAAAATACTTATGCAAATGAAATTATAGATTGCAGTAGAAGTCTCCACAGCCCAATGGATTCTATGAGTATCTACTACCCATCTAAAGACATAAAGTATTTTCAATTGTTTAAATTCTGGAAGCTGTTGAAAATCCTGAGTAAACCTAGTGTCTGAAAATTCATAGATAATTTTTTCTCCTGGAAGAATAACTGTCTGTTGTTGCTACATCAAAGAGCCTTACTGAACATTCAAGACAATAATTGTTACAGAAGGCCTTTCACATTCAAGACAATTATTAATACACAAGGCCTTTCACATGCATGGCTGGGGCAATATTAGAGAGTGATAAACGATGAGGTCAGGAATGCAAGTGGTATACAGAGCATACAGGGGAATCAAGGAAGAAAAGCAAGGATCTTTTCCTATGTACATAGTTGTTTCTTTGGTTGGTGTTTAAGTGCATATAGGCTGTAAACCAACAGCTGATAGCATGATATCAACCTGATCTTTAGGTTTTTGATTTTGAGGACATGATATTAGCATAGTATGATTTCAGAGTCTTGATCACAAGATCAACCACATGATGATGGATTAGATTGACATAGTCAGGCTGACAGGTTAGACTGGCACAGTCAGATGTGTTTTCTTTTTCTTATGTATACATGGAATGTCTCTGGCACTTATACCAGTGCCTGGAAAGATACTTTTTCAAAACAGCAGAAATTAGTTCAGAATGGGGGAGGGAGAGAGAGAGAGAGAGGGAGGGAGGGAGGGAAAATATTTATATTATCTAGTTC
>JANHJO010001560.1:29969-55714 GCA_032468235.1 Pseudoxyrhopus heterurus | reverse complement strand
TTAATGTTTTTATGTGCTTTTACCTTGTACACCGCCCTGAGTCCTACGGGAGTGGGGCGGTATATAAATTTTGTATATAAAAAAAAAAAAAGACTTCTTGGAGAAATCACTGTCTTAGCATCCCTAATATACCATATATAACTATAGGGTTGTACAAAGGCACATATTAATAAAAGTTACATATAACAACAATTTATTTGGTTGCTGTGTGCTTCTAAATAAAGCAAAAAATAATTGTTCAGCATGATTAGCAAGCAAGGTTAGGCATTCAGCTTGAAAGTACAGCATTTACCCCTTTAAAAGGAATAAGTATTTTACCGAAGTGCTAGAAATAAAGGAAAAAAATTCTATGAATGGTCTCAATAGAGAAAACATCCTTGGATTGGTCTCAATAGAGGGACAAAAATGCCATATTCAGTCTGATTGATTCATCTTTACTGAAAAATCATATATTCAACTTTAATGAAAAATCATATATTAATCTTTACTGAAAAATCATATTTTATGACATTTTTGGCTAAGAAAACTATCTGAGTAAGAACTACCCAGTAATTTCAGAGAAGTAATTTGAGCTGCCTGGCAGGAAGGGGTGTCTTTCCCTGCCTAATGAAGGCAATGATAAAACCATTATTAAGGAACTTTTCTCGTGACCACTGTCTAATTTCTCACCACTACAGAGACACATTCACTGGACCAATTCTATTGAGATTCAGCCATGACGTGGGACTCGGATTGCTCTGATTTTTGGTGGATGACATCTTCAAGAAATTGGATGGCAGAAATTTCCCTTAGTAAAATACCTAGTTGACACCATTTTACAATGAATTCCATTGTATTTCCCAGTGTATTCAAAATGGGATTCTCGGAGACTACAAGTTCCATTTTGTTCAGTAATTCATTCATAGTCATATTAATTTTATGAGAAAGAACTCAGAATATTGGAGTGAATTTCCATCAGTATGCAGATGACACCCTTATCAATTCCCTTTGCTAACAACTATAATGAAGCAATTGTTTGTCTTGGCCAATGCCCAAGTTTGATAACAAAGATGAACAACCTGCAATTAAAACCAGACCCAGGAGGATACTGTTGGTGAGCAGAAAATTGTCCTGTAGAATTAGAGTTAAGACTTTTTTTGAATGGAGTTACATTGTCTGTGAAAGACCCATTCTCTAAATTGGAAATAATTCCTTGACCCTCAAGTTATTTCTGAAGAGGGAAGGATGAGTTTGCACAATTCTATGCAACCTTAGTTATTTCTGAAATATTATCTGAAAAATATCTGAAAACCTGAATTGGTGTAAACAAAGAGGTCATGTCACTCATATTGAAAGGGGGAACAGTGGAACAATGGCTTAATGATGCTGGATTGCTGGCCAGAAATGGTCTGCACTCTGGCGGTTTGAGCCCAGCTGTATGAGATAGAGTGAGCTCCCATAACTTGATCCCTAACTCATGCCCATCCAGCAGTTGGAAAGCATGCAATATTGCAAGTAGATACACCAGTGGCAAAAACCAAGCGGCATTTGTGTGTGTGAAAAGAGCAGAAGTTGGCATTGGTCCTGGCCGGATGCAAGGCAACGCAACACAAGGCGAGGCAAGGTGAGACCAGCAAAGGAGCTCGGAAGAGCCAGCAACCCAAGCACTGCTATTCAGCTGTTGTAAGCTCATTCACCCCCTGCTGTGGACCATGGATAGCATGCAAGTACCAAACAGAATGAACTAGCAATTTAAGCTGTCAGGACTGCATTGTGTCTAACATGTAGATTTCCCCGACATTGTATGCCATATGCTAAATAAATAAATAACCCATGTTGAGTGAATCATACTAGTTAATGATTTACACATTTAACATTAAATGGATCATAAGATGTTTACTATACCTGTGTTTGTAGAGGTAAAATGCAAACCCTGATAATATTAGAGCAAAGAAGGGTACTAGGATGGCAGCTGCCACAGAACTGCTATTTGTACCATAGCTGTGATTGGAGTGATCGGCATCCACATTTAAAGGACCTGAAAATTAAATAAAGGATCATGTCAACACTGTATTTTCAGGAAAGTGTGTGCGTGTATATATAAAAATGACAGAGGGAAATCTGAGAGTTTCTTCACCCAAGTGTTGTCCAAGAAGGGAACATCCTTTGAATTCCGTCCCCTACAAGAATTTTATTTTCATTACCCTAGGATCAAAGAGTAAGATGCAAAACAATCTGATATGGCCTATTAGAAATGCAAGGGATATACCAAACCCTTGGTAGATTTGAAACTGAAACTTATTCTCTTTTCATTTCAAAGACATGCTAAATTCAAAAGAACCTAAGTGATTTAAATGGCACAGAATGCTCTCCATCATCAAACGGAAACTTTAATAAATTGTAAAAAGTATTTTAGGCTGCAATCAATGTAAGTAAGTCCCAGTGAACATAATTGGGGCTTACTTTTCAATAAACATGCATAGGATTGCATTGCTGAAGCACTAGGATAAAATCATCATCATACATTATCTATGCCTCATAAATATTTATACTGAGAGATTTTATATAAGCAATCTGCAGTTAGGTTGCAGTGGCATCAAAAATGAAATAGCTGCATCAAAATGTTGAAATAGATACATAACATCACATTTCATCTAATACAGGCGAATTATAAATTTGACAAGAATTCAGCAAAACAAATATAATTATTTGTTCTAATTGCTCACTCACTGAATGAAGTAACATAATTTAATGGGAGTGACATACAATACACTATGGAGTGTTCAAAAGGCATTCTTACTTTCTCTTTGGAACCTAAATTTTCCAAAATCTTTTCCATGTATATCACCTTGATAAGTAAAGACACCTCTTTCAAGCCCAGATGATACCTGAAACAGAAAGAATCTGTCTCAAACCAATTTGTTGACTGAATAAACTAATCTACAATTTGCAATGTTATTAATTTATCCATATTTTGTATTATTTATTTACTTATCTATTCATTCAATTAACATTTATCAATTAACATTCAATTAACATTAACATTCAGTTAACATTTTTTTCAGAGATGTATATTTACTTACATAGCCATCCAATGCCCACTTGTCATTTTCAAGCTTGTTTACAAAACCTTCTTTAGGATTTTTAACATGATAGACTTTCAGAAGCAAATGAGCTTCTTCTTTCTTGTAAGTGCCTATAAAGGATTATTTGAAAGCAAGTTTATACAACCATATGTGTTCAGGAAATCTGTATGTGAAAAAAGTTTAATTACCCTTTAAACTTCATTTACATAAAACAAGGACTAATTAGTGGTTGCTGTGCAAACTTGTGTAAAAAGGCAAATAAAATCCCTACTTTGTTACAGTAAAGCTTCTAAACTACACCATAGGTTACCTGAATGTCATGGCAATATTTTTTATAACGTACTCAAATAAAGTTGTGGCAATGATGAAATCAGCAGGACATATGACACTATTTTACTTACTTATATGATTAGCCTATCACATATAATTCTGCCCTTCAAATATTACAAAGTCCAAAGTACAAGTCCTATTTTTTTCAAATTAAGTATGAACTGGACTTGTGAGTCTGTAGCATGTTTTTCCTTTATTTCTAGCACTTCAGTAAAATAGTTATTCCTTTTATATTATGGAAATGCAGTACTTTCAAGCTGAATATTGATTTACAAAAAGCAGACTGAATTTTTAAGTTTAAATATACATTCAGAAACCTAGCTGTCATTTTAAATTTATGCTATTTAAAAGACAAGCCATTTAAAAAAAAAGAAATAATGAAAGTAGTTAGATATTAACCTAATATTATTAATGGCCAACTGATGCTGAAATATTTTAAATGTGACATATTTCACAGAAATGATTACATTATTAGTAAAAAAAAAATCCATGTTTTACCATTCTCATTAAAAAGGAATGATTCAAGATTAAAATGGGCTGCCAAGTACCAAAAGAAAATTATGACTATGTATACCCGATCCAAAATTCAAATGGAAATTGCAGATACTGAAAGTCATAATAAAGCTGAACTACAGACTTTAGTTCTACCTAAAAAAAACTAAGTTAGCATGTTAGGAAGTCCAAACTATAGCAATACAATTGTTAAAATTTAATTTCCACTTGTTCCATTTTGTTTTCATCAAGCATCTGGTGATTTTGCCCACTTAATAAAGATTAACTTTATTTCACAGGTTTCTGAAATTATATATATATATATCCACCATGACGCTTTAAGCAGCATACCATTTGGATAGCTTCAATGACAGATGTCCGATTTTTAATCTCACCTGATAATTTAAGTTGCATGCTGGATGCATCAATGAAAGTAGCATTCACCTTACTGCTTGTAGCATTGAACCAATCAACTGTAAGA
The DNA here is from genome assembly GCA_032468235.1 of Pseudoxyrhopus heterurus. Classification (NCBI taxonomy): domain Eukaryota; kingdom Metazoa; phylum Chordata; class Lepidosauria; order Squamata; genus Pseudoxyrhopus; species Pseudoxyrhopus heterurus. Next base: position 51,346 of record JANHJO010001560.1, on the reverse strand, counting down.
GTTGCAACTTGTCTTTTTCCTAGATGCTCATAAAACCCCTTCCACAGTGAATTTATAAAAAATACATCGGAGGGAACTGAAGAAAAAAGACAAAAGGAAATCACCTTGATCTACAAATAGATGCCTTTTTTTTAATTCAACAAGTTATTTAGTACGTTATTATAGCCGGCACACAGGTGGTTCCATAACTGGTAATACATGTCAAACTGAAATATTAATATATCAATGATAACAGTTTTGGTAAACCTCGATGTATAGAAGTTTGGGGTTTTTTCTGTTGTACCATGAATAATTTCAAATTAAAGTAAACTAATTTCATGCGTAGATTCCAAGTCCCTTCAGTTTCTTAATTTAAAACTCTTGTTTTTTCCATTTTCACAGTATCCTCCCCAAAATATGTATGATTTTATACACACACAACATATTTCCCTATACATTTCTTCCCCTGTATTCCTTTGAATACATAATTTTGCCCAATATACGTATTTCTTTCTAAAAAAAAGTCTCCATAATGAATAGATAGGTAGGAAAATGCCAAATTAACTAAATTTGTTTTAAAATAAATCTCTCTCTCCCTATTTCAATCACTTTTCCAACTCTCCAAAAAGATACAAGGAAATAGCTATTTTTTAAAAAGTTGTGAGCACATTGGTCATTGTAATGAAATGTTTTTGAAATAATATATTGGAACAATATTACATTTTTAGTTAAGAAAAGCATTCGTCCATTAGAAAAAAATAGCTCAAGGCAGTTTGGATGCATTTTTGACAGATGGTAGACATGGTTAAATCCCATTTATTTCATTGAGAATCATACATGAAAAATTGGACATTAGTGCACAGTTTAAAATTTTTGTGAATAATTAATGTGATGTCTGACTCTCATGCCTACAATAAGACTGTGTCCTCTGTTCTGGTTACTCCCATGGTAACTTTGTTATTTAAAATATAGGGCAGCTTATTTGTCAGCCTTTTTTTCCTCATGGTGGTAAGGTGGCCACGGATTCTTGATTTCTTTTCATTATTTGGGAGACAAGCAAAAGCAAAACCTTTCAGTCAGCAAGGAAATAGGTGGATTGTAATGTAACATGGTATCAAATATATTGTGCAAATTAATTACTATTTAATCTCAGATTTTAGTTTTGTTGGTAGGTGAGAGAGACAGAAAGCACATTTTGTTTAAAGAATAAAAAGACATGTTCCACATTAAACACTGAAGACACACTGAAAGCATTGTTATAACACCACTGAAAAGAATGCACAGGTAGCCAGATAATTATGAGCACTAGTCTTGTGACATGAATTTTTCATTTTGTAGCATTATGAGCTAATTAGCCCTCAGGCTGAAACATCTAGGTGAGAATTATATAAACATATTTGAACAAGTTAAATTCTTATTCTGTCTTGGCCAAGTTTCACTGGTACCTGGGTAAGCTACAGTACAGAGAAAACTTCATTGGGCAATAAAAGTAAGTGCTGCTAGTGTTGTTATTTTGTTTTGTGAGGGCTCACAGAGGCTCCAAAGCTTACAATTATATAATAAATAAGCAATAATAGATAAAATCTCTGAAATCTGCCAAAATGTTAGCATTTTCATATAAAATCTTTTTAGGTGGAAATAGTAGGATCATTCAAATCACAAGCCTTAGGCATAATTGTTTTAAAAAATATTTAATTTTGTGCAATTTTGTGTGAATGCCATCTGTGCATACATCACAACACTTACAAGCACCCTGTATCCAGAAGGAAGGAAGATCTATAAGTGTTGTTAGACATCCTTCAGGATAAGAACATATTTAAGGTTAGTGTTTTGTTTTCTCATGTGACAGCTTTTAATCTATGATAGGTTGAACCAAAATTCAAGAATTTCTGAAAAGTTGTTTTTGTTTAAGAAAAGTTATGAAGAGAATCCCAAACACTACTGTGTTTCAAGAGGAAGGCCTATTTATAGAATTAATGGTCAAATTTAGAATTTAGAATTTATTATATTTCAATTTCAGACCCCAAATTTCAGTAGAAACTTTCCATTTTCAAATCATGTCCTGGCTGATTTGCAAATTACTGTCACATGTTATTCTTCTCTGTGAATCCTGTAAATCCTCCTCTGAGGCCAGGGTTATGAATTTGAAAATTAAGCAAATCCAGGAGAAACTGAAATTTAAAATTGAACAAATTAAAATATGCAGCATTATGGAATGGATTTGATTTTTTAAATATATTTGTTTTTCTCTAGCACATTATTTATAAAATGGAAACAGAATAATTTTTACATACGACACCTGTGGTGTTGTTTAACTCCTACTTTTATGATAAGGCTCTCCATTATAGTACATCGTCTGATATAAAGCAATAGTTTCTAGATTCTAATATATAATATACGGATCTTTTAAAATCTAGTTCTAGATTTTAGTTACTAGAAATTTAGTTTTTCATTCTAGAACTAATGCCATCTAGTTTTACGATGATAAAATTATACATTGGCTATGCAACTAGAGCAGGAGTGTCAAACTCACGGTGTCATGTTGTCATCACGTGAAGTATCATGGCTTTTTCCCCCTTCGCTAAATCAGGGGTAGGTGTGGCCAGCATGTGATGCATCTGGCCCGTGGGCCATGAGTTTGACACCCCTGAACTACAGAATGCATGGGGAAACCACATGACTGAAGATATTCTGCCTATCTATCTAGCCATGCACATGTACATGCACGCACAGCACCCCTTTTTGTTATGCATTAGAATGGCTTAATTTATTTCAGGCTTCTGAACAAGCCAGAAAAGAGGGCCATTATTTTAAGAGTTGTATTAACATTAAATATTTTTTTTCCCCTTTAACATGGCATTATCTTTTTTTCAAACTTGTAAGAGGGTGGAAAAAAGATCTGGTTGTATTAATAAGTAGTGAAGAATTGCACAATGTGGTCATATGAGGTTCAGAGTATTTTTTGAAATCACTTTTTAATCACTTACAGCTCTATATATCATAACAGAATAACAGAGTTAGAAAGGACCTTGAATGTCTTCTAGTCCAACCCCTGCTTGACTCTATATCATTCTGGACAAATGGTTGTCCAATCTCTTCTTAAAAACCTCAGTGTTGGTGTTCTGAATGCAACCAGTTCCACGATTGTTTTTACTGTCAAGAAATTTCTCCTTAGTTCTAGTTGGATCTCTCTTTGGTAAGTTTCCACCCGTTACTTCTTGTCTTGGCCTCAGGTGCTTTGGAGAATAGGTTGTTGCCCTCTTCTTTTTGAAATTCAAATATTTGAAGACTGCTATCATGTCACCTCTGGTTCTTCCCTTCGTTAGACTAGACATACTTAATTCTTGCAACTCTTCATCCTATGTTTTAGCTTCTAACATTCTAATCATCTTTGTTGCTCTTCTCTGGACTCTTTCTAGAGTCTCAATATTTTGTTCATATCGCAGTGACCAAAATTGGATGCAGCATTCCAAGTGTGGTCTTACTAAAGCAGTATAAAGCTGTACTAACACAGCACATTATCTTGACGCTCTGTTGATGCCGTCTAGGACTGTATTGACTTTTTTGGCAGCTGCAAGCAACCACTTGCTCATCCTTAAGTGGTTTTTGCTAGGACTCCTAGATCCCTTTCATATTCCTTCCAAACAGAAAAGTTGCATAAAGTGGCAGAATTGGGCCTCCAGACCCCATTTACAAGTTTTTTATGTGGGTAATGAAAATACCCCTAAATAATGCCAAAATAATGGTATCTTTTTTTTAAAGTGCAGTTTCAGACAATTGAGCTTATATTCCAGTATTTAGGTAAATTTTTATATCAGTGATGAAGTGTTTTGATAAAGGCTAGAAGTATTTTTATTGTATGAGAAACTGCAGAAGAATTTAAGGTGCTTAGTTCTAAAACTGTTCTCGTATACAAACCTGGTGTTTTAGTTACTGTCTCATTAACTTCTCTCACTCCTTTACCTACAAGTAAAAAGACAAATTATCATTTTTATGAACATATTTTTAATTGTTGATACATAACGCTTGACTGAGGCAATTGTGTGTTTTTTGATACACCTATGATTTATGGTAAACATAACTAAAATCTGTATTACATATTCAACCAGATATAGTTCAGTATACTTATCAGAAAAAAAAAAAAAAACTTTCAGGAGTCCAAAGTTTGCATCATGGCAAGTTTGCTGATGGTGGGGATAATTGCTGCTCTCGTTTCTAAAAAAAATATTTTTTATATCAACCACAGTGCTGTAACAGAGAGCCTTAAACTAGTAATGATGAAGGTGTACATGTATGTCTTTATACACATTGAAAAACTATAATTAAATTCTATTAAACTAATGACATAATTATAAGCCAGAAACAGCCAGGACTATGATCATATGTCTTACTACGCACCAGTGGTTGGAAAACCTCTTGGTAATAGTACTATATAACAAACAATTCAAGTTTGCTGCACTACATATGCAAATCTTTTATCTTGGAGTGCCTCTCCTGCTAATCTAGTAGCAGCATAATTTGATGCAACTTAACTCATAATGGGCAATGACATGTGCTTAGGAATATAGACTATGACTAGGTGGGAAAGAGACTTCCTGAAGTGCAACGAGGAAAAATAGGCAGGCATTCAGGAAATAGTCCTGCCTTATCATGTTCCTATTTGGAAAGGGCCAGCATTTTAAGCACAGTAATAAACAAAAAGAAACAACAGCTATCTTTAAAGTGTTGAATCCAGAAAGCATAGAGCTGTAAAGAGCAAGTCTCATCAAATCTCCCTTTTTGTTTATATGTCTACTTTAAAATAGATATATAGATTTATAGGAAAGCTTGTTTGTTTCTCATCAGGTGAAAAACATGCAACCTCATATTTATTTTACAAGTGGATTTCTTGCAGATCTTCAGAGGAAGTTTATTTACATATTGAACTTATATTGTATTATATGCACATCAAAGACTAAAAGACACACATGAAAAGCTAAGACAGTGACATAGAGATTAGTATTGTATGTGTTGGATTAAGACCTTAACAGCAACCTATAACTCTGCAGATACTCTTGAATCCTTAACTCTCACCAGACGCAGCCTGGCCGATGTTACTTTAGCACACCTAGAAAGCCGTAGGTTGCTCATTCTTAGCTCACACCAAATGTTGTTTTCATGCTGTAATACATGATGGCTACTTATTTCTCATCCTTCTATAAGTGGGAGACCACATGAAGACTTTCAGATCTCCAGCTCACCAATAGGAACCTATAGCAAACAACATCAAGAGCTGTGGTGATATCCTTCTGAAGCAATCTGGGCTTTACTATAGTGGATTGGAGTATGTGATTGTTATATGATTCTCAACAAGCCAACAGTTACAAGTAAAAAGCTGTTTTCCTCCATAAATGGAGACATACAATCAGTTTTGAGAGAGATACATTCCAAAAGTGGTCTAAGCTACAGTCAAGGCAGCAGAATCAGATCCCCTTTCTTCAAAGAAGTACATTTCCATTATTAGGCCTACAGCACTAAAAAGACATTAGGAAGAAAGTTTGAGTGAACAGAAACCAACATATGAGACTTTAGGATGTTGCTTGACAATAAAATCTTCCACTTACCATATTAGAGGAATAATGCACTTGCTTAAAAGGTACATAAAATGGCGTGTTTATTAATTCGAAATGCAAATGAATAAAACCTATTGACTATTCAGGAAAGTAGAGGTAAAGTTCAAAATAAGAACATAAACAGAGCCCTGCTGTCCATGGTCCACCAATCTCTTCTCGCATGAGCCAACAAACTGCACAATGAACCCCCTGGTTTCCCAGCAGATGCCTTCAGAGGCAGTCACACTACCATTAAGCCATTAAGGCCAATAGCCACTGATTCCCATGAATTTCATGAATTTATCCAGCATTTTGGAAGCCAGCCGAACTATTAGCTGACACTCATTTTGTGTTAGCAAATTCTAAAGTTTAATTAAAAGTTCTGTATTTTTTTTTCTTTTTGTGTAAGGATGGTTCCAGGATTCAACTTCATAGGGTAATCTATGGTTCTAGTACTTTGGGAAGGTGAAAACATCTTAATCTTGTCCACTTTATCCACATCGTACACAATTTTATACATATTCCAGCCTTTCCTCATACGGAAGCTGCTCCAGCACTTTGATCATCTCAGTTGCCTTTTTCTGATCTATATCATATATTCCAAAATTCCAGAGGTGTTCACACTGTTGATTTACACCAAGGGCATTACAATGTTGGCATCTCTATTTTCAATATCATTTCTAATCATCCCTAACAAGCTTTTGGCCTTTTTACAGCAGATGCACACCCTGTTGAAACCATCATTGAAATGTTTACCGTTACTCCAAGAGCTCTTCCCTCATCAATCAATGTTATTTCTGATGTAATTAGTTTGTATGAGTAATTAATACTTTGGCTCCAACATGCATTATTTTATCCTTGTTAATATTGAATGGCATTTGACATTTTGATGCCCATTTCTCTGTTGTGCAGAGATACTTATTGCTTTTGCCACTCTGAACAGTTTGGTGTCACTGGCAAACTTGGCTAGACAACTGATCATGCCCAATTCCAGAACTTTTACAAATACTTTTATGAAGTATCAGTCCCCCAGGCAAAAGAAAATAATCTTCTTATTTCAATAGTTTTTTTGGATGGGGGGGAACTGTTTTAAGACTGAATTTTAGCCCCTACTCCCTCTCAAGGACTGGAACAGGAAGTCAAATAGCTAGCCCAAGCTAGAAAAACCCTCAGAAACTTCACCAAGCATATGGATAAATCTCCTCCAAAATTTCATATTTAATTCCTTCTCTTCCCTGCTCTTTTTTAATGGCCAATTTCTACCCAAATTTCCCTGGCTAGAACTTTCTGATTCACTTCTCCTCTGATCAGCTCCAGGTAGCAGCCCTAGCAGCCTCTTAGCCTTAATAGACTTAATTATGCATGGTATGTGAGTATCTATGAGTATAATTCTGAAGTAATGCCATTTGACCCTAAAATGCTTCCTCAAGATCTTGAGGACTAACTTTGAGCACACTGTTAAAGAAGACAGATTTACCCCAAAAAAAGAAAGAAAAGAAAAGAAAAGAAAAAAATATCCAGAAAATAGATTCTGAAAAGGCAAGGAGAAGTTATGAGATAAATTGCCCTACTTCCCTCAGCTATCATCCACAAATTGTTCCCCAACCAACTTAAGAGGAAAAGACTGAGGCTTACAACTACCACCAAATCTAAGACACATAGCCCAAGACAGGTTATTAAATTAATGCCTTAATTGCAATTTATTGAACATAATTATCAATACTTTTTTTTATCAAGGATATATTAAATTCTTTATTCAGTTGAATGTGTATTTTGCTTCTCCTGTCTTGCTCCCCCTCTTACATAAATTCTAGTTCCTGTTCCTTATAATCCAATTTTGTTCAGTTGTTTTGTACTCATTCCAACTCTGCTTTCAGGAACTTGATGGAGCAATAGCATAATACATAGTTTTAGTTAGAATGGGACAACTCACTATGGACTACTCGCTACGGGACAAGTTATCACAAGATAATTTAACAATTCAATTTAATTATTTAAAATAAATTTAAAAATATTTTAATTTTTGTCATTCACATTTCCTTTTCCCTTTCTTTTGTATCCTTTATAAATGATTCTAACCCACCATTTCTTTGATATTAGTGTAACTCTTGTCCTACACTGAGTTCTGTGGTGAGTTGGCCGTAGTGAACTGTCATAGACCCTAATTTAGTGTCAACTTTCCTCTTTCTCATTTGAGAATTTAAGATTCATAGGTGCAAATACCAGATGGTTTGTGGAAAGTATTATCGGTATTACAAATGTGGTGGCTCTAATTTGCTACTTGTCTATTAATGATAATCAAAGATAAATCATTTGTTCTGAGTATAGCATTTGCACCATCTTCGTCTTGTGGACAAAATCAATCATATCTGCTGAGGCTTTTTCCATGCTCAAGGATGAATTGAGATTTTTTTTCCCCCACCGGCATCAAAATGCCACAAACATTTCTTTCTTATTATAAATATAAAGTCTAGAAGTAGAAAACAAACAAGTAGGCAACATTTATTTCCAAAAGGAGCAAATCTTTTATTCCCATAAGAAATTAGAATAACTTTATATAGTTGTCCTTGAATCAATAACATTTATTTATCAGATTTATATTCTGCCTTTTATTCAGAAGCTTATAGGCATACATTTCCCTCTTCCTATTTATCTTTATAACAATCGTGTGAAAAATGTTTGACTGAGATACAGACTATTCCAAAGTCACTCAGTAACCTACTTCTCCCACTCCTAGTCTAACATCTTAATTCTGGATAAATTAAACAATCCTTCTATTTGTTAGTATTAACTTCTATAGTTATAAAACCTGTATATCTGGGCAATTATTAAAGTGCTTCCTTGAAATTCCACGTAACCCTCATGTTTTCTTAATTGGTAATATTAATACCTGAGACTGAAAGGAACCTGCTTGCACCTTTTCCAATTAACAAATGTTATTAAAAAAAACAGAAGCTGCATGCCTTCTAATAAAATGTGTTAATCTGAGAGACATGAGCTACATGACACAAGCTTTCCTTTCATCTTCTCTGATTTCAAAAGTATTAATACAAAGGAAGAGGAAACCCTACATTCACAAATGTATTTTGCAAAACTTCTGACTGATGTGATCAAGATTTCTACCTGCTTAGTATCCACAAAATGTCTTAAACAATCATACTTTCTCAGCATGGAGAAATGTTCAATAACTAAAGCAAAGTGAAAGACATAATTACTCCTCAGAACTTGCCTTATTTCTAAAAGTACCTGTATACTTTGATCACCTCTTCATCAATGTAGTACTTCTTTTTATAGAATATCAGCCAATAAATTTCCCCATTTTCCCCTTGTTTCTTCTTAGTGAGCAGAAATTTTAGTAAGTCAACATTTCACTAGTGATGTTTCTGGAGGTAGCAACAGAAAAGAAGATTCCATGCTGCCCTTGGAATCTAAGCAGCTCCAAGATGTCTCAACAGCTCATGACACTCTTTGCCAAAGTTTTCCATGAGGTGGCCAGTCCAACAGATGAATACCCATTATATGTTAGTATTGCGGAACATTTAATAATATTAATAAGTTAATGTTATAGATATTAAGTTAATATTTAGATATTAACTTCTATCTTGAATATAGAAGATATTTGTTTTCATTATTTTGTATCTCCATGTTTCAGGAAGATAATATATATCATGATTATACTATGGGATAGATAGATAGATAGATAGATAGATAGATAGATAGATAGATAGATAGATAGATAGATAGATAGATAGATAGATAGATGATACATTTTAAACATTTTAAATAAATTAGAAGTGAACCTTACAAACTATTAAACTTTACCATTAATTTATCAGTGACTTACTTTTACAAACAGGTGATTTTCCTGTCCATTTCATGTCTGGTTTACATGTCCGATGTTCTGATCCACCAGCAAGAAAAAATCCCGGCTGACATGTATATACCAGAGTGTAGCCTAGTGTAGGTAGATCTATTGCTTTTACATCTACATTCGCTGGCGTCTCTGGCTGTCTGCAACCATGAGCTGAAAAAGTTTAAAAAGCTATTGAAAATATTCTAAAAAACCAGCAGAAATTAGGCCATTGGTAGGATAAGCAACAAACATTTTATTACTTTACACTTTTGCTTGGAAAAACATATTATTTGCATATCACTGTTATGTATTTCTCTATGTTGTTAATAAAGAAACAACGTAAGGGAGAAATGTGGAAAAGCTAAAAGGGAATGTGCTGTGACACACCGCGTTGTCCTGCACCTGTTGCATTGACAATCATTAGGAGGTAACAAGGAAAAAGAGAAGAAAAAAAAAACAGGCTGCTTAACTGCAGTTAAAGTGGCTGTCTGTGCTTCCACAAACAGGCTTATTATTCTTTTGAAAACATTATGAACCAAAATTTTCTTGGTGGTCCTTGACTGCTCCATTCTACTGTACATGTCTGAAGGAGCTGCCTAAATTCCTTGAGCAAACACCTCCCCACCCATCCCCAGTCAATAGGAGAATCATGTGAATGAAAAGGTTATTTAAAGCATTATAGTTACAGGCAAGCAACCTGCTTTCCTCTATTGTGTATCACCTGCAAGGAAGACTAGCAAAGAATGCTGAGGCAATTAATGAAGCAAGCATCAGAGCAACCTGGATAATGAGGCAGGAAGAGTGAACAAAGATTGATGGTTGGGACCAGTTATGTCTTATAAAGCTATTGTCCAATCAGAAAGGCCCCACATGGAATGAAATGTATTAATCTTTCTTAAACAGATAATTCTCTCTGAAGGAACTGACAATCCTTGCTGTGAAAAACTATAAAGTAGAAGCAGCAGCGTTTGTATAAAGTTCACCAAGTAGCTAAGAATTGAAGTAGACTTTAATGAAGTGCTTGGGGAAAGAAAATATATCAGCAAAATGATATCATAGTAAAGTGAAAAGTGGAATCATGAATAGGAAGCCAATATGGGGGTACAAGATTTCCTTGTTCTTATGGAATACTATACATAAGGGATCAATTCTGAAAGCTCTCTATTCTCTTGCTCAGTGTGGCATAGAATTTTCTTAAAGAGAAGCCAGCTTCATCAAAAAAAAGGGCACAAGACGGATGAGATAATAGAAATATTCCCAAAAAATTGTACCGGCATTATGGAAGCCTTCTAAAAATTACCTTTAAAATAGTTTGAATACACAGTATTGAATTTGGTTGAAGGATGAAAAGAAATAATCACTGCTAAGCAAATTTTTTAAGAGATGGAAGATTTCAAATGCTGAATTTAAAGAGCTGATAAAATCTCAAATCGATCATTAATGATAGAAAGAGAGCAATGACATAGGAAAAAGAGCAAAAGCTTTCACTAGCCTCAAAAGGCTTCCATTATTGATGTTTTCTGTACAGCTCTAAAAATAGGCTTTGCCTCGTGTTGTGTGCAGCCCAGTCGATCTGCCATACTATGAGCCACTGAGTCCAAATCTCAGCATAGCATCGAACTCCTTGGTGCATTGTGTGCAGCGCAACTAGTTGTGATTGTCTCTCATTTCACTCATGTGACAACTGTACTTTGCAGAGGTTAGGGTTAGGGTTAGGGTTAGTACTTGACTTTTGGGAGCTATTCAGAGTGCTGGTTTTCACTTACAAAGCCCTACATGGCTTGGAGCCTGAAGATATATAGTACCTTCTTTTTCTGATTTTTCTGCCCATCCAGTAAGATCTGGAAAGGCAGCTATATTTCTGTTCCTATCAACAAGGAAATGTCTTCTTCTGGAAGAAGTGCATTACCTGCAATCACCCCTACTCTTTGGAATAGGATTGTCCCTGAATTTTATTTCTAGGTCCTAGCTCTTTAGGAAAGCTCTGAAGATTTTGATATTTTAACAAGCCCTTGAACAGGGTGCTTTATGAACCCACTTAATATATATTGTTTCTCCAGTGTGGGTATTTAACATTTGCTTATTGTTTGCTTAAAGCAGGCTTAGAGTGCTTTAAATTGTTCTTTAGTCTTTGTAAAATGCTTAGAATTACTTTGGCAATTCATATTAGTTAAATACATTAATAAACTAACTTCTGAGAAGTAAGATCTCCAATCAAAATAATGCATACAATAGTCTTTCTAAGAAGATTTTGGATGTCCAAAACCTGACCAAATAAAAAATGCTTTTAATGCCTGCAATGCTGTTGGTACTTAGGAACTGGTCAGCTGATAGATGTTGAATCTGGAAGCTGTTGTCTCTTAAATTAGATTCAATCAACAAAATTGCATAAGATGGGCCAGGTTTCTCAACTCACAAGCTCATTGGCTTTGATGTGGAAGAGCCAGTCTACTGAAAGCCATGCCTTGAATTATACAGCTAGCCACTGGGGTGCAATCTAAGTCAGGCAGCAACTGGCTCCAATGATTACAGCAACAGATTATCTTGGGAGAAATGCTCAAGAAATGCCATGAAATTGATCTCTAGGAAAACATAACCTGATATATACACTAAAGATGACTCCCCCCACCATAAAGACAAGAAATGCTTAGTTCTTCTCTCACTGAATACTCTGGTACCCAGATAATCCAGACTCTACTTTTTTCTTTTCTNNNNCAGGATCCTAGCCTGCCTCTTCTCTCTCCCCATAGCTGCATCTGATTACCTTCCTGTCCAAGAAGCTCAGAGGAAAACTAATCCAATATATAGCTGCTGTACAGTATGATGCCTAGAGGCCAGTCAAGGAATAAAAGAAAGTCTCATCATTTTTTATATAAAACCTAGAGATATCTCTCCCAATGTGGAAAACCTACATCTCACCGAATGCCTGCTATTATTTGGTATCAAAGATGTTGATACCATCAACATAGCATAGGGTGGCTTAATGATCCCCTATTTGATTATTACCTCATCAGGAAAACAGTCACAGTATATAGCTGTTCTAGGCCCATGGGGTGTATTCTTTAGCAATGGTTAGAAGAGGCCACAATGCTTCAAAGCTGACATTAGTATCACGAGTATTTCTTCATGTTTGCAATTGCACTGGTGGTACGCAACATTTCTCTCACCAATGTAACTGAAACAGAAGGTTTTCTGCAATTTAATACTGATATCTTCAATCATTTAAACTTCCTTTTCACCTTGCTACTTGGATAGCTGAACCAATGTGAATGATTGCCTCATATCTGATTTGTGAAGCAACAGTGGCTTAAGCCAACTGGGATGGCCTTCAATCAAACAGAAAGACAAAGATTGCCTATCTGAGGTTGGCAGCTTATTGACATGATTAACCCATTTTTTAAAGCTGGCCTTCAAGGCCCTAAAAATAAGCAATAGGATTGGCAGAAAACAATCCACTGAAACATTTCAAAAACATCAATGAGAATCATGAAAACGATCAACAATACAATGGAAAACATAATTGATGTAAGTCAACTATTAGTCTACTCTCATAATAAGACAAAACATTCCCAGCAACAGTTAAAAAGAATACAGATAAATAAATTTTAAATCCTTCTAGTGTGCACAGTGGGTAGGAGCATTCACGAACTAAGAAAACAATTCAGTTCAAAAATATTCATGTGTTTGAATCACAGAGATTACAAAGAAGAAGCTAAAGTATTTTGCAAATTAGACAGTGATCCATAATGCTATTTGAGGATCTGTTTTCTCTCTGCTCATTTAAAAAATGATTTCTCTGATAAATATATTTATTATGAACTAAAAATAAGTTCCTACTATGTTACATTGACTATAGCTGCACTGTAACAATATTTTCCCCTTTGTATTATGTTTGTAAACATTTTATTTGAAATAAGATAAAACTAAGCTTAATTTTGTTTTCCACCAAAATACTTTCTAAATATGCATTTTGATGGCTTCTAACTGACAGGAAATCCCAAAATACTGGATGACATCCATTTTTCAGGATAAAAGATGTAGACAAATTGGCACTGAATCTTTGGATATAAAGCAAAATTGGGGCAGTAAAGCAAATATTTTACTGACAAAAAAACCACACCTTTGTTAAAACTGCATAGTTATATATTCACAACTTTATCTCCTCCCTCAATATTTTATCAACATACACTTGTATGTTAATATGGGGGGGAGATAAATGAATAAATTTGAAGCAAACAAAAGCTGGGAAACCACAATGGAAACATGTACTGATAACAATAATAAGCAGATACTGATTGGGAGATTATCGTGGAAAATATGTGATCACTAAGAGTCAGTAAGTTGACAATTGGGGGACTTTTTAAGTTTTTATCTTCAAAGGAAAGATTCCTAGAATTCAGAATTTCCAAATCTAGAGAGCCATACAGATGATTAGACTTGGGAAAGCTGAAATCTAAGAAATTTAGACTCAAGCAGTCACTGACTTCATTGGAAGAATTATAGACCATGTGGTTTACATTGGAACATAGTAGGCAAATCAATTTGTAGGTAATGTCAAATATTATAAAAATGAATAATATCTTGCTTTAAAAAAAATGTTAGTGACTGTTTTGTTTTACTTACGAATACATTCAGGTTGTATGCCACTCCACGTTAAATTTGAAAGACAAGTTCTTGTAGTAGAGCCCTGAATATGATAACCCTTTCTACACCTGAAGAAGACCCTGCTCCCTACCTGAAAAATGAAAAGGAGAAAATATGGCAAATTGTTAAAAACAACTTATTTTTTAAACATGTTATTAAGTTAAATATAACCTATAAGTATACTTATATATAAGTATAACTTATAAGTAAATAAGTTAAACTGATTTTTACAGTCGATTTCTGTATAATGAACAGGTGCCTTCTCCATGTTTAGACTAAGTCTGCAGTAAGGAATAGACAAATGACATTTAAATCAGTCTGCCACAACATAATTATAACAAATAATCATCTCCCTTGTATTCAACATATAGCTTTTCCTCCCACTTCCCCCCCTTTTTTAGGAGGGGGTTGTCCTTGGCAGAATGGTTTCATCTCAAATCAAGAAAGCTAAGTAATTATAATGGAAAGTTAGAAATATTTTCTTCAAAATAATGGGCTCAACAACAACAAAAAGTTGATGGCGAAACTACCCCTTCCATCATACAGGCAAAGCTCATGGTGTCCTACCATTCTAAATAATAATATATAATAGGAATCAACAGCCTATAAGAAGCACATTGTATTCTTAATACTCTAAGATCTTTGCAAAGTTATTGTAATAGGTTTTAATCTATTCATGCATCTACAGAAGGATAATTCTGTTGTTTATGTAATCAATGCCAATTCCTTGGTCTGTAACTCTGATATTACTTGGGGGAAAATGTGCTTTTACATTTTTATTGGGAATGTTGCAATATAGTTTTACATTTAAATTTTCCACTGGAATTAGTGGAGAAGACATCATGAAAATGATGGAAGAGGCATTTCAAAATGTACTGATGGACACATGTACCTAAGTTTCTATTATATTTACCTTTCTTCAGACACAACCTATGTTATTACAAGTATGAAAATATGTAGTCGTATCTGTATTTCCTCTATTATTTACAATATTTTTCCATATCATTTTGTATGCTCTTTTTCCTAATGTATGGATTTGATCTGCAGTTTTTTTTTACACACAACTTTAGCAAGATTTTTATATTTCAAGATAAATTACATTTTGATAAGTGCATTTCAAAACTATGAGAAAGATGTTAACGAAAGAATTATTGAGATACAGTTCACACATTAGATTGCAAAGCACAAATTAGGTCTGTTCGTTTTGATATTTCAGTTAAGCAAAGTTCTCCTTATTCCCAATAAAAATGATAAAGAATTTTAAATGCTGATGAAGAAAAGATTAAGATGACAAAAGATGTAGATTTCTAGGGAAATCAAAATTGGTCATCCTAAACTATACAATGAGAGCCAATTTGATGTAATGGTGAAGACAACAGTTTAAAAATAGGGAGACTATAAGTTGTAGCTCCATTTTAGGTATAAACATAGGTCACTGTATTTCACTCTAGAAAGAAAATAATGGCAAACCACTTCTGAACATTTTGCTGTTGCCAGGAATCAACGCTGACTCAAAGGCACATAAAAACATACAAATACTCAAAATACAATAGCAAAAATAAACGCTGAACAATACCTCATAACCTGTGGAGCTATTCTGGATCCCATAATGTGGTGTTCCAGGGTCTGGGCAGCTATTATGAGCAGGATCTGTAGTTGAAAACATATGAGGTATGAAATGGATTAGTTTTAGTAGATTCTAATGAATAAGGTCATTTTAAAAATTAATTCCAAATTTTGAAAAAAATATGTGTGCTTTCAAGCCATGGATGTAATAAAAAGTATATTTAATAAAATGATAACAGAGAGTGGGTTGAATGGAAAATTAAAGTTATGTCTCTTAATTAATTCTAGACACACGTTTCATTGAATCAAGGACATCAAGCATTATGTAAGCATATAATGTAGAAGGAAAGTATTGAGATCAGATCACAGAAATTAATTGCTTTCTTTGTAGATCTCTAAACCCTACCAAATTGTTTTGAAGCAAATCTCAAATCTCCCTGCACAATCTCTAGGTCGGGTCCAGCATGGACAAAGGAGCAGACACACTTATAAAATCACTTATGTTAACCTGGTCAACACTTCAGATCAGATTTAGGGAATACAGGGAAGTCTGTAGCAAGATATGGGAAATAGGCTTCCTTCAATAGTACTTAATACATTTCTGCATTTACTATATTAATCCCTTTGAACATTTGACCACTCTTTTAATTTTAGTGGCATAGAATCTGTACATATGTTTACATGTGTCTTTAAACAAAACTTTTGCATGTGTAGGCGTAGGATATTGTTATCAACAGATCATGTTCTATTTCTGTTATCCTCAGAAGGGCTCCTTGAGCTTTTATTTAGTTTTATTTTATTTATTAAACTTATGTGCTGCCCATCCCACCTAGAGGATGACAGAGGAAACTGAGGAATCCAGCAGCGAGTTCCCACTGGAGGGCATTCATGAGGCTATCTATTCAGGAGGCATGAAGGTTTACAGAAGGAAGAATTAGGAAAGAATCACTGTCAGTCTCATATTGTGAGTAGAACTCTATTGAGGTCAAATTCCTGACCAACTTCAACAACAATATTAATGATGCTATTATTAACAAAAATAAAGGCAAAAGTAGTAACAAAATGCTAGTACCTTTCAGCTGTAACAAAATGTACATTTATTTAATAAAAGTAGTTTTTTGTTAAAAAGGAAAAAAAAATGTTCTGAAGCTGTGATGATTTCATCACACGCAGGCCACGCCCAACCCAGCTCCACAAATGGGAAAAATATTGTGAAACGTCATGTGATGGCAACATGATGCCACGAGTTTGACACCCGTGTTCTAGTCAATGTTAAGAAAGAATTTTGTAACATGATTACTCCAATAGAAGAGAATATTTGTAGCTAAGGGTTGAACTGTGGGGTCTTTGGTGCTTTCTGAGCTTGGTTGTTTTCTTGCAGATGTTTCATTAGCCATCTAGGTAACAAAATCAGAAGTGATTTTGCTCTCTGTTTATACACAAGTGGCTTGCCCTGTCAGTTCTGATGGGAATGTTTTTGGTGATTCCTTAATTCGGCTGTTGTTGACAGAGTTGGTAATTGCTTTAAGATTATTATTATTATGGGATCTAGCAACAGGAATGCCAATCATTCTTATAAACAATTATAAAGGATTGCACGGGGACAAAGTACTCTGAATCCTGTAAGAGAAAGAAGGAAATAAATTTTTGGGTAGAAAGGAACACTAAATATTCTTACATACCAAAGTTCTTCATACACATATTTATAGTAATGGTGATATTTTGCTAGTTCCTAATAATTTCCAGGGCATGGTATTTGCAACCTTATAAAGTAGAATTAGGATACACTACTGCATATTTATTTGATTTTCAATTCAATCAGTCACTGCGATATATAATGGACTTATTTACAAAGCAAATCTTAAAGGCTTCAGCAATCAGGAGGCTGGAAGTCCAACACAAGGCTTTTTTTTTTAAAGTACTTGCACAATCAAGGGACTTTTAGCTTCATCAGCAGTTTGACTAGGCATCTGCTAATGGAAAAATAAAACAATATTCCTCCAGCAGAAAATAATAATATAATTTTTTTAAAGTACCTACAGTATAAAGTACCTTGAAGCTATAGCAGTTGAAAAGGAGACAGGGCCATTTTTGAGGAAGTGCTGTTTACAAAGGATTATTATTATTATAAAAACACTTTGTCTTTAATTAAAGTTAGGATTTACTTCAACATCACCTCCCTGTGAGAATGAATGTCCAGATAGTTGTGTGGTTTGGTACCACCCTTAAACAGCATGCCTATAAATCAAGAAAGAAATGCTATAGCAGGATTACAACCCTTTGGTCATGAGTCCAATCAACCACAGCCAGTTTATTATTATGGTAAAGAGAAATGTGTGTCATACAACCCTCCTGAGACTATAACATCTCATACTGCAGGTGGAAATTTTAATGTTTAATTTGTCCTGTGAGAGAACATGCAAAATCTTCCTCTCCTGCCACCATAAGATTTT
Source organism: Pseudoxyrhopus heterurus (assembly GCA_032468235.1). Classification (NCBI taxonomy): domain Eukaryota; kingdom Metazoa; phylum Chordata; class Lepidosauria; order Squamata; genus Pseudoxyrhopus; species Pseudoxyrhopus heterurus. The sequence continues at coordinate 33,260 of JANHJO010001560.1, read as the reverse complement.
AAAACATTACTGAATTTCTTCAATGTCTTCATGACATTTTGAAACAAAATTATATCCTTTCTGTTGAATGAGTAGATTGGTTTTATGCTGAAAATAAGAGGGAGCATCTGGTAACTTTGTTTTGTACCCTTTAATTTATGTGTTGACCTTAAGAATATTTTTCTAACAGTATAGTAATTTAACTAATTACCATGGAATTTTCCCTCAGAAAACCAGGAGAGTTTGAAGCAATTTGATAAACCCGAACAAGACATGGACATTTTCTGACCTCAAAGAAAAGGTTACATATACTGTTTTCTTATGTTTTTAGGCCACTCATTGACTATGGAAGTCCGAAAATTCTCTACTCAGTTTGCCTACCCCTTTATAAGCATTTATTTTTGTCTTCTTCACCTTGCCCAAGAATAAGGGGAAGTCCATCCCTTGTTTATAGCTTTGCTCCCCAACAATCTAGATACTTTATTCCACAATTTCCATGAGGGACTGTTTTTATAATTAGACCTTTTTTTAAAAAAAGTGGGATGACTCCATATTTCCTATACATACAGAGATTGCTGAAAAAAATAATTAGGTAAAAATAATTAGGTAAATAAACATCTCTAAACAGCAATGAGCGGAAATATAAGGACTGAGATTGGGGACATTTTGATCAGCTATCTGCAACATTTCTCTCTCTCTTGGATAGGGTATTCTCTATTGTTTGCCATATAAATATCATATAGTAATTATTGACCAGTTTCAACAACTGAAACCACCTTACTGGATATCACTGTGTGTTTTAACACTTAATACATAAATACTTCAAACAATAACTAAAACTACACAGCAATCATATTTTGTTCTCTTCCTTTTTTAGCATTTCACTGCTGCATTAGTGAAGTGAACTGCTCTTGAATAGATTAACATGGTTGCTAAATACTGCTGCTTTACAGAGATAAATGTGAGAAGCAAAAATCAGATTCTTTTCAACTTAATGAAGCTATTTCAGAGGAAGAAGAATATGACTTCAAAAGAATTGTGCTCTTTTGATTCCTTTAAGCTGAGAATTAATTCAACAGTGCCAAAATACAAATCAACACCTAGCTAGATGAGGTCATCTAAATACTATATACAGGACTGAGCGATTGCTGTATTATTTGTGATATGGAGGAGACAATCACACTGCTTTGTCTTATACTGATAGCTGGCTGAATTTTGTCATTATTAGGCAGGCATGCGAGAGGAGGATATAGCATGGTTAAGAAACACAATTTGGGGAAATTATTAAGTTGAAGCAAAAGGAGGTAAGCTTGAGGGGGAAAAGTCTGATATTCTGGGAAGAGAGCTTGAACAAGGCTAAAAAGAAAAGAAAAAAAGGAAATGGGAACAATACAACCCTGAATGCTATGGAATTATAATGTGCTAAAATAAGTGATGAATAATAAATATAGAATAGCGCATAGGTTCCATTTTGGGTCTTAATGCATTACCATAATGTGAACATAACCCTCTGTTCAGATATTCCTTTGACTGTATAATTGCTGAAAATATGTGAAGAAATGGAAATGACCTAGATCCCAAAAGACCCCCTGTTCATTTGGTTTCATCTTCCTTATTTTCCAAACTTGTATTTTTGAGTAGTACATTCTTAAAGGTGATCAGATGAAAAAAATGTATTTGTGAACAAACAAATGTGAACAGAATTCCTGTTTACATATTGTTTGTCAACAGGGAAATTTGAAAAATGAGTGACCAGGACAAAAGTAGCACAGGAAATCAGAGTCATTTCTAGGATGTGTTGCCCCATCCTGTAAAACACCTTCAGTTGCCACTCATTTGGCAGGGGGGGGGGACACCTGAAGAGAGACTGATGTGAAAATCCCTCTCAAGTCAGATTTGAGCACTTCCAGTGATTCTGTGTCTGGTACTATACTGGCTGGAGCAATTTCTTAAGTTTTTTTTTTAGAGAAATTCCTACCGTTTGTCTCATATGTAACTGATGTATTTACATTTAACAGTGTTTCATCATTTAGTGAAAATAAATATATCACAAAGATAACATTCTCTGAAGCAAATCTTGACATTTTAATTATACCTGCTTAGCAACAGAGTTTTAACAATGAATGATGTGCAAATGTTTAAATGGAAGAGCAGGAAAACCTCTGAAACTCAGGGTTTTAGTATCAATAGAGAATACAAGGGACATACTTTTTATACCCTCTTAATAGGATGAAAGTTACATCTGATCTAGATTAGTCTATGTTTACTAGATATTTCATATTCATATTGGAAATAGGGTACTAGTAGAGTAGCAGTACATTTTGTTCCTTTAGCAGCAGGCAAAGATGCATTGACTATGACAAAAAAAGAACTATTAATAAAACTGGGCTTTGTTAAAAAATTGTCGACACAGAAAATCACCATACGAACAACCATTGTTCCACATTTGTTGCCTTTTTAAAATATTTCTTCAAATCCTTTCCAAATAATTTAATCAATTTGTTTCTTTTTTGCTGCTTAACAGTAACAAATAAAAGAATAAATTACCAATGCATGTGGGCTGAATTCCACTCCATGTACCATCAGCTTGGCAAACTCGCCTTGAAGATCCTATCAATAACAAAGATGGCCTGCACTGGAAAGTGATTTCAGATCTGTACGTGAAACTTTTACCATTGAGTCTCCCATTAGCTGGAACACCAGGCTCTCCACAAAAGACAGCTGTTAACATAGAAGGAATATTAATATAGAGCTTTAAAGAAGAAGAAATAGACAAAAAAATCATTTGTTGATTCATGATAAAAAGAACTACACTATTTAACTTGTATCAAACAGGTCATTCTTGAGTTAGATGGATGCTAAATTGTTTTCAAAACTAAAAAAATGAAAAGAGAATCCATGAGAAATGGGAATTACAAGGCTTAAGGCAGCTATATCTGTGGAAGAAGTGGACTTATGGTTAGTGCATTATGGACAGCATGGGGGTTGGAACATGAAAAAAAACTATAAAAATCAATCAATCAAAGGATGTTTTCCATTGAGACTTTTCCCTGATGGATTTAGATAGCAAAACAACTTCCTGACAAGCTCAGAAAAGCTATGTTGCCCAAATCATCAGAAAGATCTATTTTCTATTTTGCCTCAGAACATCCTAGACCTAGATAGTCAAATAATGACCTTTGGTGGTTTCATAAGAAATTATAAAGGTAAAGGTAAAGGTTCCCCTCTCACATCTGTGCTAGTCGTTCCCGACTCTAGGGGGCGGTGTTCATCTCCGTTTCAAAGCCGAAGAGCCAGCGCTGTCCGAAGACG
>JANHJO010001559.1:113676-124107 GCA_032468235.1 Pseudoxyrhopus heterurus | reverse complement strand
TTATACTCAGGTCAATAATTTTATCCAGGTTTCCTGGGTAAAATTAGGACCTCGGCTTATACTCGGGTCGGCTTATATTCGAGTATATACGGTACATTAGTTTCTTATTAGTATCATCCATTTCATATTTTTTTCTCAAGACTAGCAGTGAGATAGATCTGTTCTAAGCACACTCAATTTACTTAGAGAAATAATCCCTTGAAGCGAGATTTTGCCCATGATATTTTAGTATGATATTATTACCATCTGATGGAATATTTGGATATTCTGTAAATTACCAATCTGTGGCCCTTTCATCAAATTCTATTGCAATAGCTTGGCTCTTTCAATCTCATGAGATTTGAAGAAAGGACAATCTTGCATGTGTCAATATGGCTATGACTGAAGTGAATATGGGACCTGAATAATTCCTTCTTTAACATTCAGATATGACCCAACCCTGGATATGATTTATTATGACAAAAGTTAAGAATTAGGTAATATCTCTTTGGAAGCAGTGTACACATTTTTTGAATAAAATACAGCTTCTGCATCCTTTGAATCACTATTGCTTTGTGCACTTTTGAGGTCTGTGGTGTCTAATTCAATCAAGTGTTTTAAGGTTTCTTCATACATTATATTCTTCATCTTAATCTCTGTTTAAGGAAAAGAGCATGTGGAATTGATTTGAGCAAATGTGTTCCATTCACATGTATGCCAGTGAGCTTTTATGCATATGGAAGCAAAATGAATGCATGGATGGGCATTATGCAAGACAGCTATATTGTATGTATTATCTGTAAGACGCAATGCAACTGGTAAAACAGATGATAGTCTTGCATCCCCAGGCAATTAGTTTTATGGATCAATGATGCATGAGATATGTCCTGGAAATATGCCACATTTCATTCAGTAAAGCTTCATAGTTAATTATCCTGTTCTAAGGTGGTAAAGTCCAGGCATAAGTAATGCATTTAGCCAACACTCAGTGGTAAAATCAAGATTCAGAAGATTGCAAAAGGCCAGGCTGATAGGGAGACCTAATCATCCAATACAGATCCAGAATTCAGGAGAATAGGGCTAACAGGATCATGGCCAGATCATTGGATTCAAGGAACTTTCTTTAAGTCCTACAAGAATGTCCCACAAATCCATACCAAAGTAATAAGTTGATTAGATTAGACCTACTAGCAAGGTTCCACATTTCAAAGAATTCTTCATCAAGGAAAATTGTTAGAAATGCATAAAAATGGGGGAGGGCTAAAGAAAAGATATATGGCAATATATTGCACTGAAGTTTAATGTTAGACTAAATTACTGAAGTATCTCCAGACATATAAATTGAGATTTATTAAGTACATGAGTGATGTTGGATTACACAAAGAAAAGCAAATAGTAACTGCTCCCTTTCAAAAAGGGAAAAATTGCCTGTTCAAACCAAAATTGTTTTCCAAACTCCATGTGATACTCAGATGCTTTGATAGTTGAATCAACAAAGAAATTTACATAAACAAGTTTTATATAATTCAAGATGTTGCTTTAAATTAAAAATTAAACAAGTGTATTCTGAGAGAATATGCCTTCTTAATGACAAGAAGGCATATTCCCTAAGAATACAAATCTAGCATAAGGGATAGAAAATGGTTCATTTCTATAGTATCTTGTTGAACAGATTAAATTCATCTTTTTCCAAATCATGTAAATAGCAGAAGTAACTGTATTACTCAACAGGAACAAAAGTCCATATTGACATGATACTGTCAATTGAAAAAGTATAAATAATTGCAAACAAAACTTGATAGTCTCTGGATATGCTGGGCTATGATTAAGGCAATTGTCAAAAAGCTAGACAATAAGCCTTTATAGGGCTTATTCAGTTATAGCCATTCACATGACTTACAGCAATTGTCTGTAATGCTAGTAAATCTTTGGCATTACAAGATAGCCTGCATGATGCACCATAGTGGTTTGCAATGGTCGAATTTGGATATCTCCAGTTCTAAGTTGCCTCTTTTAGAGTTGAGATGAGATAAAGTTCCTTTGTTGGGGATGATAGTAAAGAAAAACAATCCCCTTCATATTTGATCTCTGTTCTTAGCGTAATCATATGCTTAAAGGTACTTAGACATACTGTATGTCACTAACTACTCTTGTGAAGGTCCAGTAATCCTTTTTATAAGCAACTTACTGTGATGCACCTGTTTTCTGCTAATAGCCTAAAATACTGCAAGTGTGCAGCTGGTATTAATGTTTTGTTGTTAAAATATTCAAGAGTATGTGGGTTAAAATAAAGTATTAACCATCTTTTTTTTGGTACTATTCCACGCAACAGGGTGGTTCATATGTAAAAGGAACGGACACCCAAGACTTTTCTGATGTGGACATAGTTCTTTTTAGCAAAGCTTTTGCCAGTTTAGAAGACTGCCGAAGGACAACTCCAGAGGTCCTAGAAGAGTTAGGAAATTCCCTGATAAAATCCTCATGGACAAGCAGGTTTGAACTTACACTTGTTTCATGTTCTTTTGTCTTCTCCTTTGATTCTCCCTGCCCTCCCCTAATTACTGTACATAAATCTGTTACATCATTATATCTTTTACTTTCTTCCTCTTTTAAGGTTAGTCATGCAGAAACGGACAAAGTTTTCCTTGAGGTTCTATTTTAAGTGTTATAAAAACCATCATGGTCACTCATTTGACATCATGCCTTGCTATGATATGTTTGCATCTGTGTTATCAACAGGTAAGATGTGGCTATTATTTGGGAAAGCAATTCTCCTTCCTTTCACCAAAACATCACTACTGGGAGCTCTACATTAGTGTTTAGATTTAAATTGATGCAATATTTCCAGGTGCTCACAATTTGTAAGGTTTGGTTTTGGTTAAGATCTAAAGGTACAGTAGGTCAAAGCAGCATCATTAGTCTTATAGATTGCTTGGTGTTAACAGGTCCAAAAGAGAGCTTTTATTACAAGCTGTACCTTTGCAGCGATGATGATAAGATCCAGCTGTATACCATGGCCTTACTGAAATACCAAGTTGAATTTGTCAAAGCATCGACAGAAATGGTGAAAGATTTCATACGTTTAATGAAGCACTGGTTCAAAACTTCATTTGCTGAACCAACCAAAGAAAATAAGTAAGTTGCTAGCATCCAAAGTTCACAGATCTTCATATTTTCATGTTTTCCAGCTTTATAACGGGAAACACCTCTAATGCAGTAGAGGTGTGATTTACAGATTTTTATATTTTTTTCTATATCTTTTCCAGCTCCATCTGATGGCTAATTTGTAAATTAGAAAACATAAGTCAAAAGCTTGGTGGCAACAGGAGAAATATGAAAATGCAAGGCACAGTTAACAAATTGAAAGTTAAAAACAAAACGACATTTTGTTGTTGGTTTTTAGCATTTTTGAGTTTTGACTTTTGCTATTAACCATTTCTTGCAATTGAAACTTCTCTATCTGAATCTCTATGCATTTAGGTTTCGCAGGCTTCCTTCCTCCTATACAATTGAACTGATCACCATTTACGTCTGGGAACTGGCTGGAAAGCCCATCTTTTTCAGCATTGTACAGGGGATGAGAGCTGTCCTGAAGCTTTTGACTCAGTATCAAGAGATATGTATCACATGGCACAGACACTACAGGCCAACTTTTTCAATTTTCCAGAAAATGTTTTTGAAGCAAAGCAGGTAAGTAAGGCTTCTATATATTCAACTGTTCTTCATTTATAGATCCACTCTAGCAAACAGGAAGAAGGACTGGGCTTCTGATATTTTATCAATGTTCTATGCTCTCATAAGTGTGTGGCTGCTGTTTCACTTATGGAGTGAAACTTATGCTTGCCCTATATTCCTGGGTTTTGCTCCAGACACATTTTTAGTAGCCATCTGAAGGATTAAATTATTGCTGCAGAAAAAATATTGTACCAATGGCACATGAGAATGAAGAAGATTTGTGAAAGGGACAAACAGAGAGAGTTGGAACTCTAGACTGGATGAGAGGGGATGTATGCACGTGTGAAGATTAGGAGTAGATGGACTCAACCAAGTGTCTTGTCGCATGGCATATTTGAATGCCCAATAAATAAATATCACCTGCCAATATGGAATATTTTCTCTCTCTCTTAGGCCATTTGTGCTGGATCCTGTTAACCCAACCTTCAATGTGTGTGAAAATAGCAATGCTTGGGATGAAGTAGCCCACGTGGCCAGACAGAGTCTCCTTAAGCCCCTCTTCAATGGCATAGCAGCAAAGGAGCCTTGGCTTTTTACAAACAACTGGTGAACTCAAGTAGGTCTTTATTACAATCAGCAAGGTCTCCTACTGCAAGCAGAAAGCCACCACATGAAATTTACAGACAAAGAACCATGGCACATATGTATTTTACTTGCAATTTCCTCCCCTTTTCAAGAATACAATAGAAGGGCAGCTGGTGAATCAGAGGAGCTGACATAATTTATGACATTTTCTTCTACTCCACATATCCACAGATAGATGCACACAGCTTTTGTTTCTGTGACATTCCATCCCATGTTTCCAAGGTAAACATAGGTTTAGATTTGGTAAGATAAGAAATGGCAAGAGGAGAAAATTTAGGTTGAAAACAACTGGCAACATTGAATGCAAATTAATGGGCCTGGCTGCTTAGAGATTTCAGAATACTCATATTTAAATATATGTCTAAAATAAAATCAGATGAACTTCTGTCCTCCTCTGCACCCTTCTATTTTCTTCTGCCTTGCAAGAGGCAAATTAGCTTTCTCCCTGGGCAAACTTGCTTCTCTTTTGACATCTTTGACATCTCATTACAAATTTAGGCCTCAAGAACACTTATCCTAAAACAAATCACAGAATGAAAGAAGTCTTACAATAAGTTTCTTTGTCCCAGAGAAATAAGCAATCACAGTAAGTCTCCTTTTTCTGTGTTTTGCATGTATACAAAACATTCATTTGCTTTATTTTCTGAGAAAGTTTCAGAACACTTTTACAGAATTACTGTCCAAATTCTACATATGAGGATGATCAAACAACATTAATGAAATACACAATAGCCATTTTTAATGATTATTCCTTCATTTGCCCATTCTTGTAATTCTGTATAGACAATGAATCTTATTTTAATACTAAAATAATTTGTTGTAGCACAAGGATGACAACTGTAGAGGAACACTAAAAAAATTCACCCAATTTACTTGGTATGCTACTACTATATAGCATTTTGGGGCAATGTTGTGAATAAGGTACAGTAATATACATGACTCTTTTGTGTTATAGAACCACACTGCATCTGACAATCAGAGTAGATTGTCTGGCCTGTGCTTGATGAACAATATATTGTGATACAGAAACAGTGAAGAGCTAATCAGCCAAGATTACTGCTAAATCAGAAATCCATGATGAATGAAATGCTAGTAGCACTGAATAATTTTGCTTGAAGATCTTAAATTAAGCAATCTTAAAAGCATATTAAAATTCAGTTGTTAAATTATCATTGTTTCATGTGAAGATAGATGGAAAACCCTGTTGCAGGAAATATGCTGAATAATTCTAAATTACTGTTTTCAATGCCAAAATACATGTGATTTTGTTGTGGTGGTAGTGGTGACAGTCAGTTAAGCTGAAAACACCTGAGAACTGACTCCAAATTCTTTTGGACTTTGCATGAGAACAGCACCTCTCTGCTATTCTTGCAGAGCAATCTGTCTTTTTTGTGGCTTCTATGCAATCCTGAAAAAGAATGCATCTGCTTTAAGGAATCTGAATTTGAATTTCTGCAGTCCAGATCTGGTAGCTATACATTTCAGTATAATTCTGATTCTTCCAGCATTGATTTTACATTGTGTTGATATAGCAGCCAGTCTTACCCTGCTAAGTATTTACAGAACCTTCTTTTTCTGATTTGCAAAGGAAAATAAAATAGTCTAGCAAACAATGCAGTCATTTGATTCCTTATTCAGAAGCAACAAGCTTGACATGTTATTTCCCTAATTTATTAAGCAAATTAGACCAAAGTTGACTACCTGAGATATTTTTCCCCTTTCTTAGGTCAAAATAAATTGATATAGATTTTCTACAACTAAGTATATTTTATCTCATTAGTTTTTTGAGAACATGTCACTATTTTTAATATGAAAACTTTATTGTTCTCTATTAAAAAAGACTAGTAAACTTACACAATTTTGGTTTTTTGCATATTGCAAGGGTATTACTTTTTTCCCAATTGTCTACCCAACAAATAATTAGTACACCGAAAGCTCTGATCAATGATACTTAACTAACTGTGCTACTATAGCTACTATAAAAGTTCCTCAGTCCATTCTCAGATTGTATTATGTCAGTTTTATGCATTGCCCATCTGATGAAAGAAGGATAAACTGAAGTCTACATCCTTTCCTTACTTCCTGGGAACTTTAGTTTAAAATACAAGGAGTCCTTTTTTTACTTGGGATACTTTCTTCTCATCGAGGAAGAAATCTGAGACTTTCAGCTTAGTACATTATACGGTACACTAAGTAAGGTAAACAGTTACAGTACTTCTTATTGATCTGAATAACCAAGATGCAGCCACACAATAATCCCATCTCTCAAATGTAGGCTAACGATAGCCACTGAGGGCTAGGCTCATGCGATCATCATTTGAAGAGGTAGTTGCAGAATCACTATACAGCTGACTCAGTGCCAGGCCAAGGATTTCTTTTTTTTCTTTGTAAAACCGCAACTCTTGCCCGGCTTTCCTTGCTTCTTCGAGCTCTCTAAGTGCCACTTGTAGCTCTTGTGATATAATGCCAGGAATTTCTTGCTCTTTCATGAGCCAGTCCAATGCCATATGACTTCTCATCCGTTCATCTAAATTGTATTGGGAATAGTAGGAAATCACTTCCTATGTCCCACCCACCCCAAAAAGAAGAGTTAGCAATCAATATAGCAAATTAAACACATCCTAAAATATAGATATTGGAGAACCAGATAACACATCCCACCAAAGAAACATGTCATGAACTGCAGTCCTAGTTGTGTAGGAGCTTTAATGTGAGCAATTAGGAGAGCTGTGAACCAGTCTGGTGTAGTGATTAAAGGTACTAGGCTAGAAACTAGGAGACTGTAAGTTCTAGTCTTGTCTTAGGCATGAAGCTAGCTGGAAGATTTTGAGCCAGTCACTCTCTCAGCCCTAGGATGAAGGCAATAGCAAACCATTTCTAAAAATATTGCCAAGAATACTGCAATGTCAGCCATATGACATAGACCAGACCAAAAAAGAAGATCCATGTAGGGCTAAAAATACTTTATTAAGGTTGGCTGTAGTACCAGAATCCTGCAGGTCTGCACTTCCTTCACCTGTCAAGGTCATCCTTTTTTTACTTCATACATGGCAACAGTCTCTGAAGTCACCAGGAGTCATCACTGACTTGAAGGCACACCCAAAAGCCTTAGGTTAATGTACAGTAAGGACTGAATTATTTTCTAATGTCATAAAATTAGACATTGTACTTAAAAGATCTTAAAGCTCTTTTGCAGTAATTATTGCTTTCGTATTTCCATACCCATTTGTTCACGACCTGCCATTTTGCATGTTTTTTGTCTATGTATAAAGTGCATCACCAAATGGTGTACAGGCTTGTGTTGAGAAGGGCTGCCATGGTTTTTTAAAAATGGGATATTTTACATTTCAGTTTTTCAAGTAGATACAATATTATTAGAATCCAGGCTCTCTCCAAGTGGGTTCATCCTTACCACTTTACCATCAGCAAAAACTGAAGTTAGCTGTGATTGTTAATTGACATAGTAATTATTTATTTATTAAATTTCTAGGCCACCCAACTCCCACAGGACTTATAACTTACAGTAATAAAAATAAAACATGTTTGTTGGACTGTATGAGATATTTCTCAGCATATGTTTAATATGAAATGAATTTTGCCTACTGAATTCTGTTTACTACCAACATAAGCCAGAACAATCTATTATTGAAATCAGAGATTTCTTGAGTTTATTTAATTTTTTAAATGTTTGGTGTTATGTATATATGTTTTACATTGTTTATACATGTAGATCCTATTCATCCCATCCAAATCTTGTCCACAATTTCTGATTATATATTTTTACAACATTTTCCTTGGGAGGTCTCTGTCTCCGTATTGTATTTTCAATGATTGCTCTCCTGAGCTGTGATGCCCAGTTCATGCTCCAATGTCTTAGATGCAACACTGATTACAAACAATGGGAGTAGGAAAAGCGGTAAATTTAAACTAAACATTTTCTAGCAATGGGACTTGAAAATTGCTAGTCGGTTGAACTAGACCAACCACAATAAATGACTTATAGAAAAGAGGAAGCGCATTACACAGCAGAACTTCAAGTAGACTTTTCTAAAACAAATGCTGGGAATAACTGACAATTAGTGTTGCATTTTAGAAGGCTACTTACTTGCCGAGAACACTTAGTTTCACGCAGGGCTTTAAGGCTTCCATTCCAGTGCAGAAGCTGAAACACGATCATAAGCTCCTAGGGGGAATGGGGTGTGTGTGGAGGAGAGATAACAAGGAGGATGCATTCAGAAGCCTAGGACTAGAATCTGGTTTCAAGCCAAGTTTAGAAAATGTATAGAGTTTTATTAACAACTAGTTATTGGGCAGCATTTTTAAAGTGAAAATATTGCAGGATTTGATGTCCAAGCAATGGATTAGATTCAAAATTATACTTCTGCAAATCTCCATAGAAATACCATTATATGTTTTGTCTAGAGCAGTAGAATTAAGCGCAAGTCTATTTTTCTATTTTTACAATAGGTGGCTTAACTCTAGACTTCTCCTTTTAAAAATGGCTTTAGTTCATTACAAACATCAAATCCTTTTTCTGTTAATGTTATACTATAATACACATTTATTGGAAATGCATCCTTTGAAAGAAATAGCTTTTGGGATTCTACACTACTGTCTTTTACATAATAAATTAAACAAATTATTACATAAATATGTTTTCCCTCTTACTTCAGTACAGTGGTTGTTGAAAAAAAATAACAGTTATGAAGCTATTGTGATAGAATCATGAGTGTTGCAGTTGGATTGCCACGGGAAATATTTTCAATGGTGCACTCTGCAAAAGTTTTGTCATTTGTTCCAGTAAAATATATCTTCCCTAGATATTCTACTCCTAACAACAGGAACCCAAGAAAATGGATACCAAGAGCAAAGCTGTAAGAGCTAAACTTTAAAAGGAAGTTTGTTCATTGGACAGACATGGTTTGAGAGATGGAACATCAAAACAACAAAAACAATAACAAAACAAAACACTACATATAAAAATCATCCTGTATATCTTGACAATTCTGGACAAATGAATCACATAAAGGCCACCACAAATACCTGAAATTCTAGCATTGTTTTCCCCATGTTTGATTCTAGCATATAGTGATATGCTCCAATACTTGTGCTTGGATCATCTGCATCATTTAAAGTACCCTTGAAAGGAAAAAGAGATAAATTAAAACTGAATTATGAAAGCTCATTTTAAGCAGAGAAAAAAATGTGTTCAGTATTTACACCACATGTAAGCATGAATCTTTTCCAACTAAAGCAATAAGATATTTTTTATGTAAAATATACACATTATATAAAAACTAGTTTAAGCCTTAATTAAGTGTACAGGTAGTCCTTGACTTACAAACATTCATTTAGTAACTGTTCAAAGTTACAATGGCACTGAAAAAGGTGACTTATGACTGATTTTCACTCCTCTGACTGTAGCAGCATTCCTATGGTCACATGATCAAAATTCAAGCACTTGGTAACTGGCATGTATTTATGAGTGTTGCACTGTTCCAGGGTCATGTGATCACCATTTATAACCTTCCCAGTTCCCAGATAGCTTCCGACAAGCCAGATTTGTTAATAACTGCAGTAATTTTGTTAACCACCGTGGAAAATAAGGTGATAAAATGGGGAACAATTCACCCCCACAATTCACCACAATTGTCTGTCTTACAACAGAAATTTTGGACTCAGTTGTGGTTGTAAATCAAGGCCTACTTTAGTTTCTTAGCATTTATCCACATCTTCCTTTTGTATTTAAAAAAGAGGAATTACAAGAATTGTGCTGTTAGAAGTTGTGGTCTGATATAAGCTAGTTGTGGTAGATCTGATTTTCAGCAGCAGATTTTTAAGCAAATATTTTCCATAAATGAGAGAATCTACCTGGTCTCTTCAAGGCCAACATACCTAGCTACCATCATGCAACTTACTGACTGGAATTGTTATAGTAACTTAGAGAATAATAATGAAACAGATCAGAGGTGTTTGCAGGAGGAGTCAAAAAAGTCAAGATGGAGGCTGGGACTAGACATTGAAAGCAAAGCCCTTTTCATGTGTAAAAAATGGGGTATATGCAGTGGTGGGATTCAATTTTTTTTACTACCTACTCTGTGGGCGTGGCTTGGCGGCCATGTGACTGGGTGG
>JANHJO010001559.1:76216-91978 GCA_032468235.1 Pseudoxyrhopus heterurus | reverse complement strand
ATATGTTAAAAAATACCAATGTACTTGAGAATAAGCAAGTCATGCAAAGAAGCAAGACGTTTTAGATATGTTTTGAGATTGTCTGGAAGAATACTAGTCCCTCTTGTGGCTATACCCAGAAATGAATGCCCAGGAAGTACACAAATAGATTAGAAACTATTTTCTGAGTCCCGATTCACTAGATAGGATGAAAATTTTCCCTTCATTCAACATTGCCAAAATAATTTAATGAGCACAGCTACAATACACAAAATTTAGTTTGAAAATATGAAAAAGGAGAGCCTGGCATTAGCAACTATGTGGTGTGCTAAGAATGCTGAGTTTTATCTTCGGGTTATGAAGTTCTCTGGAGCACCAAACGTATTATAGATTTATAAGACAAAGAGGCAACCCTCACTGACATTGCTCCAAGTTCCTTCTTCAAAAGGAGACTGGGACATTATAAAAAAGAAAGTTAAAAAAGATATGATTAGCACAAAACATTATGGATCTGTACAGAATGACCAGTCAAAACAAATTTATATTCAAGGAAATTTGAAGTCTTTGGTTAATAGAGGTATCATAACAAAATAAATTCTATGTATGACATTGGCATGATGCAAAGATGGCTTTTTATCACTGGGTCAAATCTATCTCAAGGCAAAGTTTTCAATACACTGAAGAGAAGACTAAAAGAAGGAATCCCAGTAATCTTAACCAAGGAAAAAGAAGGGTGTTCTAGGGAACTAGATTATACCCTCTTCTCTCTTTCTCTCTCTCCAATTTCATTTTTCCTTACTCTTTTTCCTGCAAAATAATACCAGCTCTGTTCTCCAACTTGCTTTGCATCTCAGGATTCTTCAAGGAAGGATCCTGAAGAGTACAATGCTAGAATACAATACTGTTCTTTTAATTATTTTACCAGCAGTAATTTGTAAGGAATTTAAAGTATCCAGAAGACAAAGATGTTATTGTTTTTTTGTCTTTCTCTTTTGTTTAGGGATTTCTGGATTCCAGGGAGACAATTTTTTGGCCGTTCAAACCTCACTCTGAAAACCTCTTTGCAATGCAATGAAAGAAGCAAGACAGCTCTTTTGTTAAGTAGATTGCTTTCAATCTTGTTGACCATGATATGGGTGGGGAATAGGGGTACACAACATTCATTTGGTCACCCACCAAAACAAAGGAGGAATTCATACCTCCACATCTGCGCTAGTTTGGAAAGCTGTGCTAGGAAATTTGTTTAGGTATGAAAGGGAGCTAGTAGTGGTCTTTTCCTATTTCTATGCACTACCAAAACCTCAAAACAGTGAAGATGCATGTACTGGAATTAACTAACAAGGATGCTGTATAATATTGTTTAAAAAGAAAGTAAAGCATTAATCTTCAAAATCCATGCAGGCTTTCCCTTTTCTTGTATTATCTATCTCAAGTTACTCCATATAATATGTAGCCACTTGAAGGCATTATAGCATTAAAGCGAAGTATAAATTAATGAAAGTATGCAGAAAGCTGAAACAAATAATTATAGAAATAGTTTTCATATTTGTGGAAATATATTTTATTTTGTTGTGTGCAGTCAGTAGATCACTGTATTTATAAAATTATACTAGAGCAACAAAAATATATATTTAAAATAATTTCATCTTAATTCTAACTTGAGGGTAAAAATAACTAGAAAAACTCAATAATCCCAACATTTTAAGGTTCAAAAGAGGTATCTGTGCTAGGATTTAATTAGAAGTCATTTCTATTCCTTTCAAAACAAGCATCTTTAAGAGGTTTTTTTTTTCCAATTGAAAATTAAATGTAATGGTTTAGATCTTAATTGTGCTTCGATAAAAATAATTTAAAAACAATAAGGTGTTTAAACGATCAAAACTTAAGAATAAAGAAACTGAATATTCTAGATCCCCTTAAATTAGTTTTATCCATTACCTGAAGTTTAAAACCAATTTATTTAATGACAATAGCTGAAAAAATATTTACCAATATAGTATTAAATTTCTATTTCCTAGTAAAGATCTAATGCACGTGAAATTATACCAAACAAGTGTTACTGAATCTGCAGTCAGGCTTGGCAATAGATGATGGGGTGGGAGACCCTGAGACCCATTATGTAAAAACTTACAGGGGGAATTGTTGACTGGCTTGTAGTGCTCTGTATTGAAGTAATACTAGTGGTTCTTGTCCTGTGCTGATTGACATGAAACAGGCTCTCTTCATCCCTGAAATAAGAAATATTTTTTAATCACTCACTTTTAATCCACATTTTGCTAAGCAGCTTTTCCAATGCAAACAAACCAGAACAGTGACATTCACAAAGCCTGTTTCCATAATCCCCATTTTGTTAATGGACATGATGCACTAAGGAATTAACTCACAAAACTTGCTGAAGGGGTGGAGGTTGTTCTTTGGGTTCCTTAAAGTAATCTGGTTTATTGAGTACAGGCAGTCCTCAACTTATGACCACAATTGAGTCCAAAATTTCTGTTGTTAAGTGACACAATTTATTGAGTTTTGTCCCATTTTACAATGTTTCTTGCCTCAGTTGTTAAGAGAATCATTACAATTGATAAAGTAACTCAGTTGTTAAGTGAATCTGGCTTCCCTATTGATTTTGCTTGTCAGAAGGTCACAAAAGGGGGATCACGTGACCTTGGGACACAGCAATGGTCGTAAATATGAACCAGATGCCAATCATATGAATTTTGATCACATGATCCTGGGGATGCTGCAAAGTTTGTAACTGTGAAATACGGTCAGAAGTCACTTTACTCAGTGCTGTTGTAACTTTGAATGGTCATTAAATGAACTGTTGTAAGTCGAGGACTACCTGTATAAGGGTTATTCACATCTGCATTTCCCATGTTGTTACACATATTGTTTTTAATTGCTCGTGAACTGGCAGGAGTTTGACTTAGCCTGACCTCTTCATCTTGCAGCTACATAGTATCTTCCCTTTGTCTTGCTATTTACACCATCTATTCATCTTCACTGCAGGCATTATTTACATATGGTAGCCTATGTTGGAGAACTATGTAAGACGAGCAAGCTGATTAATACTCAGTAAAGCTATTTGTTGGGACTTTTTGGGTACACAGAATACCCCAAAAAATCCTGAAAACCTGAAACAAATAGTGAACATTGGATGGAATAAAGCAAGATAGGCAGCTTGTGGCCCACCTACAGTCTGCCTGCCTGCACTTTTGCCATTCTTGGAAATGTTCAAGCTGTCCATGTTTAGCAGCAAGAAATTCTGGTAGAATTGTTTTTTTTTAAAATAAGAACATAAATATAGGTATTCTTCTATACCCAGCTGATTTATTTTGTACTTAGCTCCTTTCTTCCAAAAAACCCCCACTTGTCACATCTTTTGTAGTTCTCACAAATAACAGTTCATGTCAAAGTAAAAGAATCCATGTTCCTCCATCATGAACTGATCTAATACAAGCTATCATTTAAATTATCAATATATATTAATGGGAAATCTACAGTGTTTTAATATTTTTATGTCAGGGTCAATTAAGAAATAGCAGTACAATCTGGTGACTTTGTACCCGCCAAACAGTATATTAAATGTAAGGAAGTTAAAGTGAAGCTCATAGTATGTGCCAACGTTTGAAACAAACTTATCATTAAAAAGCACTATGTGCAAAGAATATACTGTATGCTTAATACTTGAGGATATCGAGAGAGCAGCTCACCTTCTGGAAAGGCAAAACAAAGAAACAACACATAGAAAGCTTCTAAATAATTAGTATAGCTCTCTACCTGAAAGGTCTAAATTCTCTGTTTAATGTAGACAAATCAACCAGACCGGAGCATTCATCTTCATATTCTTTGTCAGCAGTATCTTCTCCATGAACCACTTCGTCTTCCAACTGAGTAGATTTTTCAATGTTCTTCTTATCATCAGGAAAATCAATGACAGAGCTTTCAGGGTCAGACTTCTTTTCAGTCATCACCTGCCCTTCAATCTGTTGTAAGGCACAGCTAAATCCCTGCAAATCAAAACTGTCTTCATCTTCATCTTCACTATCTTCCTCAGGGATCTGCAACAAACCTCCTGAAGCTTTTTTAACTTCATGTATGAAATTCCCATCAGTCATTTGATCTACACTGTTACATGAAGCAATCTCTCCTTCTGGATCTTGCACATCAGAAAAAGTCTCAGTTTTAAGATTTTCATATTCAGGGCAATCCAGGTAAAGTAATTCATCATCTTCCTGCATTTCTTTGGTGTAGCCACTGGCTGAGATTTCAACATCAAGAGAACACTCTTTCCTGGTAATGTTGAAATAAAGTGAAAAAAAAAATATTTCTCAAGTAACACTCAAATCATAATATTCCCCCCACCCCTAAAAAAACATTGCTTATTTATAATGTGCTAATGCTTCCAAAAGGAGAGCAGGAAAAAAAATTGTGATCTTGAGATGGAATTCCAGAAATTACTAAAATAATGATTAGTTATGTATTGTAAATGGACTCAATCTTTTTTTAAAAAAAATGTGGATGGAGGAAGGGAAGGTGAATCTTTGTTAGATAATGATTATAAAGAAAAACAGAGGGAGATTTCCATTTAGACCAACAAAAACTCTGAATATAAGTAAAAATGATAGTAGGAACTGGAAGTAAATGAGAACAATGGGATTTCTTCATAATACAGTAAGAAAAAAGTTACTGAGGTCTATTTATACAAAAGAGAATGCTTGTTTGGATACACTGGTTTCTAAGAATAATTTGATCCTTATTGATTTTAATAACAGCACAAAATGTTTAAAAATAAACATCTTGAAACCCAGAACATACTGTAGATAAATGAAAGGAATAGATTAACAACATCCATTTATTACAGAATAGCTACTTTGAATCTTGTGTTAAGTCAATCCCCTACATGTTTAATAAAAAATTACATTTGCATATGAAGTACAATACATGATTTGGGTCCTTAGCAGATACAATTTAATGTAATGGTTAAAGGAAAATCCTACAAGGCTGATGAAAAAGCTAAGAAGTTATATCGCCTCTCTTGGGAGGCATGGTTCATACCGGTAGTTAAATTTTAATATACCAAATATACCTACAGGTGAAATCTCAATGTATATTGTATACTCAGTACCATGGAAGAAGACTAAGCAGAATGAAATACATGTTCATGTATTAATATACCATACAGCTTACCTAACATCCTTAAAGGTTGGATACAGTTCACTTTCATAGCTGAAGCGCTTCATGAAGAAATCACGGATACATTTCACATCTCTGTCAAAATACCTGAATTAAAATATTATTAGAAGATTCTCATTTATATCTGGCCATAATCTATAAGACTCTTCATGGCTTAATTAGAATAAAAGAATTAAAATATCCATGGTACAAACTTTACAAGAACAATTAAAAACCAATGATCAAGCTCAAGAATGAAAACAGAAATTCAAGATGGCGTTATTAAATTAGGAAAAAGCTCCTGGAAACTATTCCAACACAACATTAATCTTTAAAATGTCAAATTACAAAAATAATTATTCAAATTTCCCTAGAATAAATTATTTTACATAGTGACTGATACAAAAAGTTTACCATGATTCTAATTTACTGGCTTTCAAGCTTTCAGTTAGAATTTAGTGTTACGTGAACAAGCCATTATTGTTCAGCAAAGCTTAGTTGCAATGCAAAATTTAATTGAAATTTAAACCAAGGCAACTTTGTTAAGTTGACTATTTACATGAAGAAGTTACTCACCATTCAGCATTTGGGTGAGAGGTTGATACCATCTGTGGGAAATCAATCATTGTAACCTGGTCTTTATTATCTAACATGAGATTGAATTCATTAAAATCACCATGGATCAAACCATGGTTGGCAAGTTTTACAATCAATTCCATTAACTCATTATATAGGGATGCAGGGTCTTCAAGATGACGTACTTGACACCTACATAAAAAATTAAAAAGATAAGATAAAAGCTCCATTTAGCTATAGAGAAAAACAATATCAGATTAGACTGACTAGAATACAATTGGCTGAAAAATCTCACTAGAACAAAGGAAAACAAAAAAATTATAAACTCAGACAAAATAATAATAATAATAATAATAATAATAATAATAATAATAATAGCATTAGATTTATATATACCGCTTATCAGTGCTTTTTTCAGCTCTCTCTAAGCAGTTTACAGAATCAGCATATTACCCCCAACAATCTGGGTTCTCATTTTACCGACCTCAGAAGGATGGAAGGCTGAGTCAACCCTGGAGCTGATGGGATTCAATCAGCCAAACTGCTGATCTGCAGTACTATGTTCTTACCACTTGAGCCACTGCAGCTCCATAAATAATATGCACTGTTTAGTTTCCCTGACATGTAAACTCAAGGCGGTCCACTCAGCTGCAATAAACCCTACAGTTACCCAGCAATAAATAAGCGTAAATGTGCAATTGTGTGTGTGTGTATGTGTATAGGCACATAAATATTTTTAAAAAAATTAAAAACAAGATATCAGAAAAAATACGATGTTTCTCAAACTTACCCATTTCTAGTGAAGGCCAACTATAAGGTGTGGGGAAAAGAGCCATTTATGCTAATACTATCTAGTTGGGAGACCTAGTAGTATAATTGTTTACATTAAATGAGGACAGTTCACATGCAATTGAAGTGACATATTGTGGCTTATTCCTTTTGAAATATGTCCTGAAGAAAATAACTATTTCTGTGGTGGTTTTTTTTCCCCAAATAGCAGTGACTGCAGCTTATCAGTTTACCACATTGGAAGTGAAGGAGCCTTAATAGATCTGTGCCAGGCAAGCACTGATACTTACAGTGGGTAGCCATTGACAAGTTCCATTACTACTGCATGTCTGTTGTAGTCATAAGGTTTTGGAACAGGAAACTGTCTGTCATACAAAGCCTGGTCAAGGGGAAAATAACAACCAAAGAAATACACACAGGCAACGTGAGTAAATAAATTTCTTTTTGAAGGGCAAATCATTGTTCTAATCTATTAACATTAACTTTGGTGAATAGCCCAAACACATTTGTACAAATTATGCACAAATATAGGAGTGGCAATATAGGAGGGATCAGGACAAAGGTCCATCTCATTTCTTAAGGTGGCCACTCAATCGACTGGAGGAAATGTCTGGACTTGTCCATCAACAAATGACACTAAAATAAACTATCATATATACCTATGGATAAGCTAATAATTTTAGATGCCAAAATACACCCCTAAAATTGAGTTTGGCTCATCTGTGAATGAGCTTATAAAACAGTGTATTTGGCAAAATAGCCATGTATCCTATATACAGACAGAGAAAAGCCCATCCACAATTATTTTAACCAAAATGCCATGAAAAATGCAGGTTGGCTTATGTGCGGGAAGGACATTTTTCATGGTATTTTGATTAAAAATTCAAGGATCAATTTATGCATGGATGGGTTATCTGCTAGCATACACAGTATTTTTAAATCCATTTAAACATAGTACTTAGCAGCCATTACTAGTCACAGCATCCATACAATAGTTTGTCTGATCCCCTTTTAAAGATGTCCATCACAATTCTGTGACAGCAAATATCTAAATTGGGGTTGTTGTTTTTTTTGCATGTCTAATTTTCCTGATTTGAATTATCTCAAGATCTCTGGTTATATTACAGAAGAAAACTGTTATTCATATCCCAAAATGTTATAAACCTAGTATTTTTTATTTGTATCTCATATGGCATGTGCTCCAATTTCTAACTTTTTTTGTTGCATTCTCTGCATCTTTTCTCTTTGTAGCATTCCTTAGGGAAATGAACACAATAAAGGATTTCCATATTTAGTTGCCATGAATATTATGGAAATTCTAATCTGTCAGCCATGTTTAATAGCCATTATGATAAAATTTAATTATTGCTCTGCTACTACATAGTGGTAAAATCTATATATTTTTTGCTTCTATTTTATAAAATAGAACAAAAACAAAGTAATAGTAAAAGAAAAAATAAGGCAAATATAAAAACAATACAACAACTTATTGGTAAATCTAGTTGTAAATCACAATCACGGATGACCTAAAAGAACTCAAAACAATAAGCTCATGATGATTCTTACAAGACTTATCAGGAGCGTATTAGAAAACTATTTAAAAAACCCTCAGCATTCGAAATCAAATCATTATTTTAATCAGTGAAAAGGAAATTACAGGAAGGCAACGAGCCCTGGATGTATCTTATTCTCAATTACAACTACCCTGGGTCATCAATCAGGGATACATAAGTAGTACCTTCATATAGGCAAATTCTTTCATTGCAGCAAGACGTGAGAGGTACAGCCATGACATCTTGTGTCTGTGTTTGTGGTAATCACGCTTGTTTTTCAAGTTCCGAAAGGAGGTCCTCCCAAGCCTATGCAGTTTTAATGCAAGTTGCTCTTCTTTTTCATTTGCAACAATGTAAATATCTTTAAAACAAAATTTCATTCATGCATATGCACATTATCACTAAGCAGGTAAGTTTCAACAGTCAGCATTTTTTTTGGGGGGGGGGGGAATTTACAAACAAAGGTTATGGTAACTTTCCCAACTTCTTCTTGCCAATTAAACTAGTGTTTAAAATACCTGATTCTTTTCCAACACCCATTTGGTTCCCAACAGAACAGATCACATCTCGGGAAGTCAGTGTTTTCAAGGCAAGATAATCATACCCTCCGTTAGTTAATCGATAACCTTGGACAGCTGAAAAATTAAAATGTGACAACAGTGTGCGTATGTTAATAACTTAATATGATTATCCTTCTGATGATATAACCCTGCAAATATATTGAACTATAATTCCTAACATTGCCAATCATCCTGTTGTTTCTGCTAGATGAATACAAGCTGGAAAGAATGACATGCTCCAGGTCTCAGCTATAAGACACTGTCAACCTGTGGATGCTCCAAGATATATATTCTCTGTAAATGGGCTTACCCTGTGGAACAGGATCCACCCAGAGTTTGATGTGATTCCTTTTGTACAGCTGTGAAAAGTTGGCTTTCCAGGAGACCTACAGATTTGCTCCCTGGTAAGTTATTGTAATGAGTTGGTCATCTTTCCGGACATATAGTACATATTATGTCAGTTTCTTTATATTTTTATTAGTTCTATGGTAATATCTATTATTTCTAATTGGAATTTGTAAACTGCTTAGACTTACCCTAGCCAATGAGCTGGCATTCAGAGAAATAAATGTATCAACTGTAATGTTGACTATGGAGGCCTTGGTATTTTCTGAGCTTGGTTGCACCAACCAAGTTGATTGCAATAACAGATTTCAGATAGACGAAACTCCATGGTTCAACCCCGAGCTACATATATTCTCTTCTATTGAATGTGTTGGGCACTGTAGCTCACAGCAACACGAGGACAACAAGTTGTGAAAAAAACATTTTAAATCATTGAAAGGACTCAAAATAGTTTATTTCAGAACCATCTCATAATTGCGTATTCAATTCGAAAGAAACCTTGCATATACTAAGGTACAGCACATACTATGTACTTAAGTGTAAAGGGGACTGATTGTATCTAAAATGATGAAAGTCCTGTGTTTTCTATTATTCATATAATTTGAAACATGATAATAAAAATGCATTAATACAAAATTAACCTTTGTTGGTAGATATACATGTGCACATAAGAATAAAAACATTTGTACTTACTTTTAGTTCGTTCATAAGCTATAAGTCTGTGTTTTGTTAATTCTTTCAGAATTTTATTGCAACCCCCGTGTTTAAGACTGGCAATGGAGGCAATCAAACTAGGAGGGACTATTTCATGATTCTTCATGCCCATTTCTACCTGTAATAACAAAAAGAAAGAATAATAAATACAATGTACTATGATAAGCCTAACTTGATATCTTTCCTACTCTTTTAAATGTATTTTATACGTACTAATGCATATTTTGAATGCATGTATCAATTAACATTGATAATCTGATAAAATATAGATGGTTTAGTCTTGAAATGGCAACTTATCAGACTTATCTTGAAATGGCATTTTCAAGGCAAATGAATGATAAGAACAAATTATTGGCAGGCCTTAATTTGAGTCCAGATTAATCTCAACTCTGTATCTTCCAAAAGAATCTAATTCACACCAACCATTTAGTATAATTGGAAAAAATGAAAGTCATAGACTGCACCATCCTCAGGAAGACTGGGTTAAAGTTTAATAGAATAGAATGGGCACACAAAGAATTTATCTCTGATGCATAAACTCTCAATGTACATACAAACAAAACAACAAAGTGATAATCATAGATATCAATAGAAGGTAATAGGAAAGGTAGAAGGATAATAATAATACAGCCCTACTACATGGGTAAATATCCTTATATATAGGGTTATCTCTCTCTCTATCTCCTTAGTTTAATAGTATGCATACTATCTCTCTATTTATTTATTTAGCATATGGTAAATACTTATAGTAGATCAAATGTTAATGTCCAGTCCACCCAGCCATTCAAGGACAGGGTGATCTATGTTGAAAAAAATCAGACATTGGGCTGGTGTAAGCTCTTGATGGACATTCGGACACAATGTGATGGATATTTTGTCACAATGTGATGTGGAAGCCCCCGATGTTCCTGAACCCCCAACAATTCCAGTCAGCATGCCTAAAAGCGAAGGGTTCTGGAAGTTTAAGAACATCTGGAGCAGGGGTCTCCAACCTTGGCGACTTTAAGACTGGTGGACTTCAACTCCCAGAATTTGAAATTCTGGGAAATGAAGTCCACCAGTCTTAAAGTCGCCAAGGTTGGAGACCGCTGATCTGGAGGGTCGCACAACCCCACTCCGGTCTCAGCACTTTTACCCCGAGCCATCCTAAATCTTTTACAGGAGGAGAACACGTGGCCGTCCCGACCAATTCAGATCTCAAAACCTCCTCTGGATTATATAAATCGAATCCGCCAATCCAGTCTTACCGCAGTGAGGACCCTAAAGTGATCCCGGGAAAGGTATCGGAGTAAAACAACGTTCAATTTCCCCATGGCGTCGTTCGGATACTCGCCGGCAGGCCAAAGAAAAACGACGCCCCAATCTCGCCCAAGACACCAGTCTCGTTGCGTTTATTTGGGATACGCATGCGCGCTGTTCTTCCTGTCCGTCTAATGCGCACGCGCCAAAATGCACATGCCCCCGGCCCTCCCTCCGCGTTGAGGGCTATTTAGAG
Source organism: Pseudoxyrhopus heterurus (assembly GCA_032468235.1). NCBI lineage: Eukaryota > Metazoa > Chordata > Lepidosauria > Squamata > Pseudoxyrhopus > Pseudoxyrhopus heterurus. The sequence goes on along the minus strand of JANHJO010001559.1, from coordinate 80,798 downwards.
GCCGTTTTTCCTTTCGGATCCTGGCAGCTGCGTAAACGCACCAGTAAAGCGCTCCTCGGTGTTTGTAGCAAACCAATATAATCTTTGGGTCACAATGCGAAGAATTAGAATATTGATAGGGAAATATTTAGACCTCCCTAGGAAATCTTGGGTTTCTTCAGATTTGAGGGTTCTTGTCGTAGCCATCTGACAGGGTCCGTTGCCGGGGAAACGCGTCGCGCGAGAGTAAGCACTGGAAAGAAGGGTCGCCCCCTGCGGCTCCCCTAAGCATCATGAACAGCCGAAGTGAGCGGCCGGTTCCTTTGCCTCGGACAGCAACCAAGGTAACGATTACAGGAAGATGGTGGCCTCCCCCCCCCCCCGTTGCCTCCCGACGTTGGGGCGGCAGATGATTGGAGCCTTACTTCAGTCGCTGTGCCATCCTCCCTCCCTCCCTCCCTCCCTCCCTCTTCTATTCCGTGTAATCGGCACGTGTGAACTGTGCTCGAAGAGGAGGAAAAAAAACCCGTTTAAGTTTAGGGAAAAGTTGAAGCCGAGGGCTGTTTTTCAGGACTTAAAAAAACATTGAAATCTGGAAAGACGCATTTGAGCCAAGGCATAGGGGCTGGTTCCGTTGGAGCCTTTCTTGCAAATGGCTGTAAAAATCGAAATAAGAATATAAGACATAACCCCTGTAAAAAACTTCTGGTGCAGAGATTTTTACCACTTCTTAGCCGTTTATGGACCCTTTTTTCTCCCACCCCAAATGCGACCAGGGCCCCCCCCCCCCATTTGGTTCCCTCCAGATACTGGCTGATGCTTCAATTCCTATGATTCCCATCTGCAGTTCTCAGCTGTTCTTTGGGGGATTTATGACCGTTCTTGGGGCATTTGAAGCCCATCAGGTTAAGCAATGCATATTAAGGTGAAAAGATGTTTTAGATCAATTAAAGTGCATATCAGGAATGGGTTTTCTCTATAGGGGTGTGTGAGAAGCAAATGACATAGTCATGTATGTAGCTATTTACATCAGGACATAGGAATGGTACTTATGACTCCAGGCAAGTTATCTTTTTTACAACATTGTGGTTTGATGCAGTTACTGGTGTTTTTAGTAGGAATGTACAATAGTGCCAAGGTCTCTTCAAGGGCAGGCTTAGAGTCCACCTTTCTTGTACTCCACCAGTTTTTTGATTGGCATGGTTTACAGATGTTGTAAAATAAACATTCTATGTGGTGCAAGGGATTCACATATATTAAATATATTAACTGTCTTGCCTGTGCTTGAAAATCTTCAGATTTGTTATATTTGTGTGTGTGTATGCGTATGCTTGTATGCACTTGAGAAAGTCACCCAGCCATTTTTCATCCTTAGGAGAGGCCCAGAACTTAGGTCTCCTAGTTTCTAAACCAGCATCTTAACTAATGTTCAAATGAAATGGCTTAAATCTTAGGTCCATTAGATCTGTATCTAAATTTACAATAGAAAAAACAGACTTGTCTGGTGCCAGTTGTAATCCATCTATTATGTAAAATTCTGATAAATTAAGCCAAATCCTTTTTTAAAAATATATTTTATATTCTGACTGTATGTTCCCCAGGTCCTATCTTGCTGGCATTTATTTATTTATTTATTTCATCACCCATCTTCCCAATAAGGCAACTTTGGGAGGCTTATGATTGTAACCTTAACTAGGATATTTGACATGAATAATTCATAGATCTCCAAAATTTGCACTTTACAATATTCTGACTGCACTTTTCTACATTAGATTAGACAACCTGTTTCATTCCAATATTATCCATTCAGTGATGCCCATGTGTAGATTTTACATTTATGTTGCTTTAAATATGTTGGCAATAAAAAAAAACCATAGCAACTTTATCAAACAGTGTTATTTCTTCCTGAAAGCAATCTCTGCCCTTATATGAGTAAGCAAGGTTTGTGGCATTTATGATACTGATGGATCCTTGATATTTTACCAGCTTTCTAAATCTGCTTCCAGAAGTCAGAATTCCATATAAATGCAAAACCTTCTGTATCTAAAATAATTACTTTTTAGGAAATAATTATTTTTTAGGAAAGAAGAATTGGTCATTTTACAATCTTCTCAGCATCAATAAAAGTTTTTTATGCCTCTAGAGGGCAGCACATTACTTTTCTATAACACATGATAATACAACAGACAAAATTGAGCTGGGATTTTGTTAGAAGAAATAATTTTAAAAATACTGCAAGTTCAAATATTGTACTATGCTTTTAAAAAAATATCAAATGAGGTTACTACTGGGAAAATACTTTAAATTGACTAAATTTACACTAAAGTGTAATTTGCTTTGTAAAACACTTCGTATATATTCACATAAAATCATTGTTCTGAGTTTCATATGATTATTGGAGCACTCCTGCCTTTGTCTTTTTGATGGGCATTGGATAATGGATTTGAAGCTTGGGCATTTGCAACCTGGTGCAAGCAAGTACAGTAAGGAATCCTATCCACTCGTGATGAAACCTTTCAGGCTTAATATATCTATTTTTGCAGGGTCTGCTTACTATTGGATCTGTAAAAGATGAAAGATTTACACAAGCTGAAGAGATACCAGAATAAAAAATATTCCTTGCAATAACAGAAGAAAAAGCAAAGATTTGAATATTCTTCCATTTAACACTTTTTTTTCCTTGCTCTTTGTCAAGTTATATATAGTTACTCTTTGGGCCCTTGTTTTGGTTATTTCAGCATATGTTAAAGCAATGCATTTTTGTTCTCAGATTACATGGATGCTTTGGATATTGCTTGATCTATTCTGTGCAGAAAGCTAAGGCCTTGTTATTGATTTTTTTTGCAATGAATGTGACATATCTGTGAGACTTCTTGCTAAAATCAGTGGCATTTGTGTTCACTTTTTATAAATGTTCAGCAGATTAAAAAATCTCAGCACAAAACCATTCATTTATGTTTTGTAAATTATATTAATAGAGATCCTTATAAACTAAGTAGTTTCAAAGAAAAATGAAATTGTAGACTTGAAACTTGCCATATCAAAGAAAATTCATTTCCTGCTAAAATTTATTACTTAAAACCCTTAAAAGTCCAATAGCTTTTGGACATTGGACAACTGGTTTGACTTGCTATGTTTCTGAAAATGTGCCTACATTAGAATAATATTACATACATCTTCGTTTGCTTACCAAGAATTATTGCAACTGCTCCTGATGCCACAGTTTTTAAAATTAGAATTGAGTCATATAAAACAATTGCAAATTGATAATGAAAATGTGAAATGTTTTAGGATTTTTGGGTGTATTTTAAGCAAATGATGGCTATTATATGCATTCAGAATAATGAACATACTGTATATACAGTACCTTAATGAGCTGTGGTGGCACAGTGGTTAGCATGCAGTATTGCAGGCTAATTCTGCCCACAGCCAGGAGATTGATCTTGACCAGTTCAAGGTTTATTCAGTCTTCCATTCTTCCAAGGTCAGAGGACCCAGATTGTCAGGGGCAATATGCTGAGATTTGTAAACTGCTCAGAAAATGCTGTAAAGCACTATGGAAAGGTATATAAGTCTAACTGCTATTGGTATTAGTAAGTGCTTAATTGATGCAGTGTGGTAACAAACAATATTTGCATATTTATTAAAGATCTTATAAAGAGAAATAAGAAACCACTTAGTTATAAATAGTTCCTTTTAATTTGAGGCATGAGATTAATTTGAAGTCTGGAGAATTAAAAAATTATAAAAACCATTCATGGTTGTTATTCATCTTGCCTACTTTTTAAATTGCCTTTTTTTCTTAATGTCTGCTTATGTAAATTCATTTTTGTGTGTGTGCTATATAGGTTGGAAAGCCCAAATCGAAGGATCCTGCGAGCAATCATCTGCCTCTGTGTTCGGTATATCATGATAATTGGCTGCTTAGAGAAGATGAGCACAACAATGAACATTACATCCTCCATAAGAATCTGAATGACTACAAGGTTAAAAAAATTGTATTTAATTGTGTACAGAGTTTAAAAGGGATTGCAATAAGACGTGCTATTCAAGCAAGTTACTGTGCTAGTTTTATATTGAACATAGGAACTGACATCTTTATTTTTCATGCTTGGAACTTTCTACTTCTGAATACATTATCTTAGCACTCGGAATTTGAGATAAGCATAAAATAGTCAGACCATTGCAATTATTCAGCAATCTCCCTGATTACACAAGTAATAGAGTTGTTTTTTTAAAAAACAAGAAAATATATGTGCTTTCTAAAGAATCTGAATTCATAAAATTTTCTTTAACATTAAAAAGCAGCTATTTCCTTGTTTCTTTTTATCTTTTTAATACTTTGAAATATTAGTTGATGGCTTACAGTACAAATATAAAATTGCAATAAATTAATTATAAATTTTAAAAATGAGAGAGCCAGTTTGGCATAGTGATTAAGGCATCAGGCTAGCAACCTGGAGACTGAGTTCTAGTCCCACTCAAGCACAAAGCCAGCTGGATGTCCTTGTGCCAGTTACTTTCTCTCAATAGCAATAGCAATAGCAATAGCAATAGCACTGTATTTATATACCGCCTATCAGGGCTTGCAACCCTCTCTAAG
>JANHJO010001559.1:27307-48165 GCA_032468235.1 Pseudoxyrhopus heterurus | reverse complement strand
CCTTGAGCCTGGTGGGATTCGAACTGCTAAATTGCAGGCAGCTGGGAGCTGAATACTTAATTACAAAGTGCAGCATTTAGCCCGCTGCACCATCCAAGGCTCTAATTCAAGGCTCTAGCATCCTGGCTTGGTTTAATCTAGCACTGAAGAATTGATTCTTATGGCTGTTCAAGGGATGTGAGAACCATAACTCAAAGTAGTTGATTTCCACAAAGGGTACACCTTTCATCTAGATCAGGTGTGTCCAACCTGTGGCCTACAGACCACATGCAGCCCTGGACAACTAGTAATGTGGCCCCATAAGATCATAAAGTTTTAATAGTATTATGAGATTTATATAAATGAATTATATTAGAACTTGGATTGTAAGCCATCTGAGATGGGCAACCGTAGAAATTAAATAAGCATACACGTATGTATGTATGTATGTATGTATGTATGTATGTATGTATGTATGTAAGTAAGTATATTTTACATCTAGCTCAAGACAATACCTCTTCACTCAGTGTGGCCTAGGCAAGCCAAAAGGTTGAACACCAATGGTCTAGACACCATAACAATGCATACTTGCATTCTCAGTCAAATATATCATTTTTGCCTAATTTCCATGCATTCATTCTATTTTTTAAACATTATATCCCATCATTAACTTCTTTCTATGCCTGCTTCTTACGATACTGATGAGGTTGGAGCTTCCTATGATTTCTCTGATTTTCTTGACTAGATCCCTTGTGCTTCTCAATCACTGACACTTTCTTGCGTTTGTCTACACTTTGTGTTAGCTTTTGTACTCATGTCAGAAGCACAGAGATTCTTCTGGGTCAAAAGGATCACTGTTTTCCCGGGGGATGCCTAATTGGGGCATTCATATCCCTGGCAGGAGCTGGAGTGAAGGACGAGAACTCAACCCTGCCCCATAGCAGCTCTTGAACACAGGATTGCTAACCTCCTGCCCAGGGTTCCAAGCACTCGAGCCACTGTGCTCCTTTCTGTGTTGGCTAAACCAACACTACAACCACACTGTGCGTACAGGTAGTTTTTTATTTACAACCATTTATTCAGCGACTGTTCACAGTTACAACAATACTTGAAATCTGCTTAAGTGTACTGCTTAAGTACATATAAGTACACTTTCACACTATAAGTAAGAAAAAAATGACTTATTGCCCTTACCTTGCCCTTACAACTGCCGTAGCATCCCAACAATCACTGCTCAAAATTTGGGTGTTTGGCAACCAGCATATATTTACGATACCAGCAGCACTCTGGGGTCATGTGATTGCCATTTGCAACCTTCCCAACCAACGTCTGATAAACAAATTCATGTGAAGTATTAGCACTTGGAATACCGCATCCAGTTTTGGTCACCACATTACAAAAAAAGATGTTGAGACTTTGGTAAAAGTGCAAAGAAGAGCAACTAAGAAGATTAAAAGCCTGGACACAAAAACATACGAAGAACGGTTGCAGGAAATGGGAATGGCTAGTCTAGAGAAAAGAAGGACTAGGGGGCATATGATAGCAGTATTCCAGTATTTGAGGGGCTGCCACAAAGAAGAGGGGGTCAACCTATTTTCCAAAGCATCAGAAGGCAAGAGAAGAAACAATGTATGGAAATTAATCAGGGAGAGAAGCAACCTGGAATTAAGGAGAAACTTCCTAACAGTGAGGACAATTAACCAGGGGAACAGCTTGCCTTCAGAAGTTGTGAGTGCTCCATCACTGGAGGTTTTTAAGAAGAGACTGGACAGTCACTTGTCTGAAATGGTATAGGACAGTGATGTCGAACCTTTTTCAGTGCATGTGCCCAATTGTGTGCGTGCTTGCGTGTGCGCACTCCCGCGTGCCCCCTACCCACAATGCAATGCATGGCCCACCAGATGTTTTTCAGCTTTTTTTAGAGCTAAAAACCCAGGGTTTGAGTGCGCATGTGCATGCGGCCCCTTGGCGGCCCCCTCTGCGCATGCGCGCGTGATCCCTGTGTTTTTAGTCCAAATAAAAGCCAAAAAAACAGCTGTTTTTCAGCTTTTTCTGGGCTAGAAACTGGGGGGGTCATGCACGCATGTGCAGTGGAGCTGGGCTGGGCGACGGCTGGCGTGTCAAGTGACATGGCTCCACGTGCCACTTTGGGCATGCGTGCCATAGGTTCACCATCACTGGTCTATGACAATTGCTGTGGCCCACTCACCACCACCAACTTGCCACGGCCAACTTGCCATGGCCAACTCGCCATGGGCCAACTCGCTATGGCCAACTCGACACAGGACAGCTTGCTGCGGGTCATGAGTTAGACTAGTATTGAAGGAATAGTGGAATAGAATCATTAAAGAAAGGTTGTTGAAGGAGGGACAAAATGAAATGTGAATGACAAAAATTAAGATAATTTTTCAATTATTTTGAATAATTAAAGTGAATTGTTGAATTATCCCGCGGCGAATTGTTTTGTGGCGAATTGGCCATGTTGAGTTGGCCACGGCGAATGGGCCATGGCGAGCTGTCCCATTCGATACCTCCATTAAGCCACAGAAGAAGACATCATAACAAATCCCACCTCTAATGCTCCATCGTACAGTATATGCAGAAATAGCAAAGGGTAGTGGTGATGATAGAGGAATGCCTAAAAAAGTGCACATTGACAGGTGGAAAAGATCTATATTCCATTTTATAGCAGTAAGCACAATTATATGGGATCACTTCTGCACCACATCAATAGCCATGTTGGAGGGAAAGACACTCAATAATTTACTGTATTGGTATAGTAACCAGAGTGGAATAAAGGTAGTAGTCCTCACTTGGTGATTGCCTCGGTCAACAATTGTTCATAACTACAACAGGGCTGAAGTAAGTTTGTGAACAATGCCCACATTTGTTACCTTTGCAACGCCTCTCTCTCTCTCCCTCCCTCCTTCTCTCTGTCTGTCATGTGTTCCACATTGCAATCAGTTAGTACATGTTGCCCTGCGTAAAATCTTAAGTACAGTCTCAACCATGTGATTTTTTCACTTAATAACTACTATGTTTAACCATCAAGTTTCCATTCCTAATTGTAGTCACTAAACAAGGAGTACCTGTGATAATAACAAAATAATAAGAATAATCACAAAACAATCACCTATTATAAAAGAAGATTGTCTAATAATCTAATAAATGCAAATTCACCTGGAAGCAGGCATTCCCTTATCTCTCATTTATTTGTTCGTTTTATATCCTAACTTTTCTCCAGGAGCCAGAAGTGGCAGCACAGGTAGTCCTCAATTTATGACTGTAATTGAGCCTGCAAATTTGGTCATAAGTCATGATGATCATTAAGTGGGTTAAGACATGACCATGCCTGATTTTATCACCCTTTTTGTGGCGGTTGTTAAGAAATGTTATGGGTTGTTAAGCAAACTTATTGCTCACTTTGGGGCAATTTTTTTGCCAGAAACAGAAGTAAGCACCAATTTCCAGCAAAAACATCATAGATCCTGGCCCCAGGGGACTGCAGGACGTTGTAAATAGCTGTAATTGTTGGCCAATGGCTGAGTGTCCCAAATGCAGTCACGTGACCACTGGGGCAGCCATTGGAACTTTGAATCTGGCTTGTAAGTAGCTTTTTCAGGGTCCATCGTAACATCGGTTACTAAACAACTTGTGGTAAGTTGAGGACTACACTTGTATTTATGTAACTGTGTTATTAGCATGTTACTAGATCAGAGCAGTGTCACTAATTTACTCAGGCAACTTTTGATTGCCTTGTAACAATATTCTACTTTGCATTTTATTTAATAAAGAGCAATAAATACATTTAGACTTATCTGGTGAATTTTTGCAAACATTATCCATCCTTCTTTTCCCTCTCTTCCGTTCCCTGTTCTTCTATCTTGTATTTTCTTGTTTTTGTCTTGTAAATTCCACGCTCTTTGGACAAAAATGCCACCTTCTCCTAGATGACCATGATTTGAAGTCTGAGTTCTTCATTCATTTAATTGGAGCAAACCTTCAATTAGTGTAAGTCAGTGTTTGTCAACCTTGGCAATTTTAAGACATGTGGACTTCAACTGCCAGAATTCCAGGTTGGCTGGGGAATTCTGGGAATTGAAGTCCACATGTCTTAATGTTGCCAAGGTTGAGATACATGGGTGTAGAAAGAGATCAGTTTCTTTACCTGCCTGCCATGAAAGTATACCTTGTATAATCTAGTCCAGGTTCCAATTAAAAAGCTCTGCGTAAACCTTCCTTTATTAATTCTCCTCCCACCCCCATTCCGACTTCAGCAAGTCTGTACAAGAGACTTTTTGATGGCTTCTGCGTGATCATGGCTTTTGCAGTAAAATGGAAGCAGCAAACATGTGACACACAGCTATCACCGTTTCTAATGTGTCGATTCCCCAACCCTTTAAGAAAATGGAGCATGTTAAAAGGAATTTCCATCTCCGCAGTATTACAAAGCCAGCTAAGTGATGCACTAGACTTGGTCTGAAAATCCACACATATTTAATTCCATAAATAGCTTGGAAGCAGGAGGGAGACTAAGCTAGAGCAACATAATTCTTCATCATAGCTTTGCAAGCTTAGCAGCAGCCCCACTCCTAAGACATGCTTGGAAAAGACTCACAAAATAAATGATCTTCTAGTTACAGAAGTATTGATTTTCGCCCACATCCAGTAATAAAGAGCAAGTCACCTGTAGGTAAAACTGTTGTAAAATACATTTTATACTCTATTAGTTCAAGAAAGAGAGATTGTTATATGCAGCTGAGAGAGAAAGGGAGAGAACAAAAAAATAATAATAAATACTTTCTGATAAGAGGGGATGTATACTTTCTGGCACTTGTTGAATTAGCTAAAGCTATTATGTTTTTACCGGAAACTTTTACCAAGCAGGTTTCTGGGAGGAACGAGTGTTTTAAACTCTAACATTACAACATTGATGGAAAAAAGAATCACCTAAAAAGAAGGGATCCATGATATAATAAAGAAGCAGGGCCTCCAAGACATGACAAAAGATGATTCAGAATCACAGCCACATAAATAGCAATCGTAGTCAACTTAATCCATGGCAAAAGTAGAATACGGCATGCACCTCTGGATGATATCTTTATTAAGATGCATTAAAGCAAAGCAAAGGTGACCTTTTTTTTTTTTCATTTGACAAGACATTATCAAAAAACAGGGATGGGGAAGATATAAGAACTCTCAAAACTAAGAAATGAAATAATGGCTATTGCAGCTGTAACGAACTGTTATGGACTGAACGCAGAAACAGGACCTATTTATTGATTTATACTCAGATGAAAAAGACCCCAGAGTTGTTTATAAGTTGAAGTAGTGGAGGAGCAATGCCTTAAAACACATTACTACAAAAATGTTTTTAAAATTAACACATGTGAAAATGAAAATTATTTTAAAATATAAAGGCAATGTTATTAAAGGCAGCCATGGAGGACAGCACCTGCTAAAATTCATATTTCAAAAAACCTTTGAAAAATGATGAGTTTTCTTGTTATCATAAATAGATAGCAACTACCAATGTGCGATGTAATTAATTCTTGTGCTGCACAAAGGTGTTCGGGTTCTTTATTATATTACATACAGTAGATGAGTGAATATACAGTATGATGAAACACGACTTTCCAAATACATCACTTCTGCTCTTGGATAATTCAGTTTGACTTGCTATTCCCCGATATGCAGGGATGACTTAAAAAGAATCATGGACTCAGCCAGGCCCTTCTCCAGACTCAAGCTGAAATGGTATCATTCCAAAAGAATGAAACTGGAATGTTGTAAACCTCTCTACTGTTTTGGTAATTCATACAACCAAGTATGGGCGAGTGCAGTGGTAAATTCTTAAGTTACTTTTTTATTGGTGCATAGCAGACAAATAATACAATGATTTCTAGATACATGTTTCAGGGGAGAAAAAATTGACAAATCATAACTACATCATAGGAAAAATATCAAGGGTTGTATGTAAATGTACGTGTGCGTGCAAGTAGACAAAAAAATGAAGGCTGTGGGAATTCTTGTGAAGCAACTTATTTTTTTTATGTAGCAATAGGTATCACTCAAAAATGCATTTGCACACATCTTTCTCCTGTATGGCTTTTTGGTGACAAACATGACTAAATAAAACTACCTAGGAAAGAATGAAGGATCTAGTAAAACTCAGTGGTGATATAAAGTTATATACGGCCAGTCCTATCTAATCTTTCTGACATGGGAATCTTTGACTTTGCAATAGTGGCGAATATCTGTAGCTCAGGTTAGGATGAGGGTGAGGGTTCATTTTCCGAATTGCAATATACAATAGCCCAGAAACCCACAGCCACACTCGGCCAGGAATTATCCAGAACCAAAGACAAAATACAGGAGGATGAAAGAAACAACGTAATCTACAAAATCAACTGTAACCGTTGCAACAAATTCTACATGGGATAAACATCATGTCAATTAAAAAGCAGGATCCACGAACACCATCTGGCAGTCAAATGCCACAATCCCAAATCCTTAATCTCTACCCACACCAAACAGCACCAGTTCAATTGGAGCAACACAAAAATCATTGGCCATGCTACCACCTGCCATGCTCATCAGTTCATGGAAGCCTGGCCCTCCACAAGCAATTCCATCAACAGACACACTGACACACCTACAAACCCGTCAGAATCCAAATCAACTGCACAGCCAACCAAAGACAATATCGACCCACAACCAACCCACACAATCCCTCCACCAGCAGTTCACCTCCCAATGACGCTGGCCTGATTCAATCTCCTTATCACAAAATCCATCACAAGACTCACTGATGACTCGCAGCTGACCCATCACAAGACCCTCACTTGACACACCCACACCTGAAGCTCTTATAAACAAGAACACTGACATCTCCTAAACTCTGTTGACGATGGTACCTAGTCTGGTAACAAAATATTTGGAAACCAACCCACAAGTTTGGAGAATGAACCTTCAACCTCATCCTACACCCGAGCTACAGCTACTGTATTTGCCACTATTGCAAATTCATATAGTAGTCATCTACACTTCAACAACATTAATAGGACCGCACTATCTACTTTCCTGAATTGATTTTCCTGGTTTTTAGTAAGAAATTTAAAATGACATAGTTATATCTTCACTTTCTCAAGAATGGTATCTTTCAGGATTTATTTCTTCAATTGACAGAGAGCACAAACAATTGACCTCTGCATAATCTACAATGTAGCTTTCTTCATATGCAGATATACAATTCTAAAAAGAAGCAATTCCAGCAACATTTTAATCAGTTAAGGAATTCAGTCTGTAATATAACAATAAACTGAGCTTAGAAAGGGATTTTTTTGGAGGTGTATATGCTTTTAAGTTCATCTTATTTTGAAGTATCCCAAATCTGGATATGGGAAAGTTGATACGTTTGACATTTAAAATGGTGATTTGGTTATATTTAGGATGCTAGTAATATGTTTGGATGAAGTCTTTGGTTAGAATTGTAAAAGTGTTCCATAATATTATAACATGTAAATACAAAAATATTATCTACAAAGGAAAAAGTAGCAGGTTAGCCTATTATTCATCTGCTGCATGACCATACATTTACTCTACACTGTAATGCATTTTATAGAAAGAAACTGCACATTTTATAGAATTAATGGTTGTTACATATAGCTGTTAGTTTATGCAATTATATATATTCTTTTTGCCCTTTTTATGAATTTTCTAATTCCAACCAAATGCTCTTTTTTCTCTTTTAGATACTTGCTTTGCAAGCCGAACTAAATTTCCACAGAAATTTATATAATCTTCAGGTTAAATATATTGAAGCTGTATTTGATGGGATAAAGCAAGCATACCATACATTTCAAGATAATGTTGCTATGGTTCTTTGTTCCCCACTGCAAGGTAAATGAATATAGGTCTAGGAATAACAGTATCAGTCACATCCAGGTTTTAAGTACTAATGTATACTAAGGATGCATTTAAACATCAATAACCTGAGAACATTTCAAATTTAATAACAATATGTCCATTCTATGTAATATTTTTGAGAAAAATCTCTAGGAAATTATCACTTTCCATCTCTTCATGCAGATGTTTTTTCTTCTTACACAAAACTTAAAACTGGAGCCTCAGAGGATGCTTTGAGAGACTTTCTCACTGTTTTTAAAAACAATGCTGAACAAATCCAATATGCCATTGAAACTTTGACTCCATCAGCAAGTCAGCAGCGGGAAGGTGAGAATCATAAATGTATGATGGCATTTTGTCTTGGTTTCTAGTACTGAAAAATGATTAGTAAGAAAGCAGGCTATAAATATCCTACATCATTGTTCTTGATCAAATATCAAACTGTTACACTGATTTACACTTATGTCCATGGCAGGATTTTCCACATGGGGTTGACTTGAATGGGTTTCACAGAACTAAGGGTGGGGGGAACCCATCCCTTCATAAGGGAATAAAGAGGGAAAAAGAAAATATCCATCTTCTCAAGCGCTAATACTTTATTAATGGGGAAAAAAACATGAAGGAAACAAAATTCACCCAAGATCCTTGCATCAGACTTAGTGTCACAATTAATTGCAAGAATAGTCAAGAAAAGCAATGTAACATTTAACATTAGTATATCTCTAGTAAGGTTGACTATATACAGTATGCCTTATGTAAATTTGACCCAACCTAATAGTTATTTGATACATGGAAACATGGACAGTGTTTTCTAATATGTGGTTCATAAGCATGCTTTCATTTTGGAGAATGAATCATATGCATGTGTTAAGTGGAATTTATTTCCTCATATAAATAGTATAATAGAAATAGAAAGCATATCTATGATTAAAGATGAAGTCTATAATATATCGGCAAGATAGCTGCCTCTGAACAAATAACATTTGACCATATCCTCTTGTTTAGAAAAGGAATTAGTCACAACTGCCAAAGTGAAAGAGTGGTTCAGTTTAAGACCTAGACACATGTAACACTAAGCATTGTCTAAACCATATTTGGATGAATCATGATACCACCTGCTTGGCCCAAGTATCCTTCTGATATAGTCAAGATAATGCAGCAGAGAAGTTGAAACCAAGAACTAACATAGTTAACTCTTTCATATAAAAGTCCTTTAAGTTTAGGACTTTTAACTTTTGCAGATAAGTGTTTTTTTAAAGGCATAAACCTAATAATCATGCAGGAATTTAGCCAAGAAATTGGGCCTATGGCAAACTCCCAAATATTGTATGTAAAATCTGTTACAAATTGTCCTCAACTTACAACCATTTGTTTAGTGATTGTTTAAAGTTACAGTGGCACTGAAAAAAGTGACTTATGAGCTTTTTTCACACTTAACCATTGCAGCATTCCCACGATCATGTGATCAAAATTCAGATGCTTAGCAACTCATGTATTTATGACGGTTGCAGTGTCCTGAGGTCATGTGATTAACTTTTGTGACCATCTGACAGGCAAAGTCAGACTAACATTACAACCGTGTTACTAATTTAACAACTGCAGTGATTCAATTAAACAACGGCAGCAAGAAAAGTCGTAAAATGGGGCAAAACTCACTTAACAACTATCTTGGTTAGCAACAGAAATTTTGGGCTCAATTGTGATCATAAGTCAAGGACTATGTGTATAAGGCATCTTCAGGATATTAACCCATTGATTGCTCTAATAACATCTGTAAGCAATTGCAGAATATGTTTCTGGTTTTATTTGATAATGAAGGGTAACTATGATAGATTTATTTGCTTTAACAATATAAGAGAATTACATGGCATTGTAATATCTGGTTTTTCTACATTGAGTGTAAACTAATAAACTGGAAAAAAATAGTTATTACTAAATCTATTATTACTAGAGCAACTGCTGATTTAAACCATGATGTAACCCTCTGCCTTTTTTAAAGGTGATGAAGCCTTGTCAAAATTTGGAAAAGAGTTCTTTCTATCTCTAGAACAGTCACTCAAAGTCTGTGGAGAACAACGGGATAAAGCAGCCAATGAAATGGGAATCTTACAGATGGAACTGGATCAAGCTTTAGAAAAACTTCAGAATTTAAGGGAACAAAAGATGAAAAAATCAGGGACCATTCAGCATTTCCCTAATTATGAAGAAATTTCAACAAGTTGCTTGAATGTAGTTTCCCAAAAGTCTGAACCTCATTTTTCATCTAATTTTCCTCCAACCAGACTTAACCCTTTGCTAAAACAAGCTTCTGTTGCAGAGAAAGAACCTACCAATTTGCTCCCCAAGCAGAGACTGGGAAATTCTGATGATACAGTTATTCAGCAGAAGGGAAAAACCCTTCATAGGAGCAAGAGTATGAAGGCCACTGAAAGGGCAGCATGGCAAGATTAGTTAGTTTTGCATTTGTTACAGTTTGTATAGGGAAGCCCTGTGATACAAAAATGATTGAATGGGAGTCAATGTTGCCTTTCCAGCATCATCTCAGTGCCACTTCAATGGTTCTTTAAAACTGTTTGGGAAATAGGAAACATTTGATATGTTAAAGCAATTCTCACATTAATGTCAAGCATTAAGTTAAATCTGTGAAATGTGATTGACCCAGACAGCTGCTTTGAAACTTGCCAGAGCCAAGGTTACTTTCCATACATATTTATGGAATATAATAATATATAATGTATGTGTGTGTATGAATATGAGAGAGATACATACATACACATAAACATACGCGCACACATCCATTCACTCGCACAGATACACTTTTCATATATAATTCCATCTCTCAATTTTTCAAGAACTTTCAGAAGTGTATTTTAAGAACCAAACAGCCACTTAATTACTGTATTAATATTTGTTAGATATAATGTGTGTATATGTAGGAAGATACAAACCATGTAGTCACTTAGAAGGAAAATGAATACCCACAATAAAAGGCTTTTTGGTGTTTAGTCTAAGAGTCCTGTCCCACACTTTGTTTTTTTTACTCACGTTCTTATTAAATGAAGTAGATGGAAGATTTTGTCAAGTGACATTCAGAAGCTGAGTAGTCTGGCCATTTTGTTTTTTGGTGTCAGTAGAAAAGCTGTTTATAGAGAGAGGAACTTAACTGCTTTCTTGAATGCTGAGCCAAGATTGTAGGAGATAGCTGTGCGCATGGATAAATAAGTGATATAGCTAATAATATTTTTAACCAGATCCATTGCTATTCTATGGAAAGTATGTTCCTTTACTGTTGTCTTTTTATGAAATTAAATTTTTGCATTGTAATATTTATACATCCAAACACATTTCTTCATATGATTCTAATGTGTCAGAGGAATATAATCACTCTCTTTGGCATATTCTCTCTGAAATCATGCTTGAAAGCAAGATTAATCAAGTTGCTTAAAGTAAGGTCCGAGTAAAATCTTCAAAATCTTTTATCAATTTTAACTAATATGTGAATTTTTTTAAAAAATATAATCAAAATGTTATAACTTTGAAAGATTAGGGATAAAATATTATTTTGTGATTTTATTTTGGTAGTGATAAATGAATAGTAGTGATTTTGTTGTAGTTTTGTAATTATAAATAGATGAAGATATTTTTTCATTTATTTTTTATTTTATTTATTTTATTTTTTATTGAATTTACTGAAATGTTAAAAACATTTCTTTGCTCAAATTAAACAATAATCTAGAGTACAATATTTCTTATAGATTTACTTTATTTTTTTCACCAAATTCTATACAGTTATAGAAGATACTAAGATAGGCATAGTATATCTATTTGTGTCAATCTGCTTGTTTTTCTTTTACTGTTTATTTTGTAGTTCTTCTGAGGTAAATATAGTATAAAAATCATTTCAAAACTCTGAATTTATTTTTGAAATCATAATTTGTTCTAATATTTCTTTAGAACTTGTTTAAAGAATAGCTTACAATTTATACAATAGCAAAATCCAATGAACTTGGCCAATCTAAAAATTAACCTCAACTTGTAAAAACAAGCTTACTGTAAAACATAAAACTGCTTTGTAAAAGCAGCAATAAACATAGTTGTCAAGATAAATGGAGGGGGGCTGGACTTTTGTGCAGGATAATAGGCAGACAAAATGTGAGTAATGATAAAATACAGATGGTTCTTGACTTACAACCATTTGTTTAACGATATTGAAGTTGGTCTGAAAAATGTGACTTGCAACCTGTCCTCCCACTTATTACTGCCCACCATCCCATGCTTATGTGATCTTATGACAGCTAGTCATTCTGCAATTACATGATTGCTATTTGCAACCTTCCCAGCCAGGTTTTAACAACATAAGTTAATGCAGAAGCTGGCAAAAATGTTGCAAGTAGCAGTCATGTGATACCTTACTTAACACTGCGGTAGTTCCCTTAACAATTACTGCAAAAAAGGTTATAAATTGAGATCTGTCATGTGGTGTCTCATTTAATGACCACACCACTTAATGATTGATTTTCTGGTCCCAATTGTGGTCAAAAGTCAAGGACTACCCATACTATATTTCATATGATACAGAATTTCATTATATTGATAATGGAAATGTAGTCCAAGTACCCTCTTCTAATCTATAGGGCTGAACTGAAATTTTCAATAGTATTTTTGGATTGAAATGTGTATTTAAATTTAAAATTTCCATGATACAGGTGGGTTCAGCTGATCTGATAAATTAAAATGGCTTGGCAACAGAGTTGTCTTTAACAGAAACTAGAATCATAGAGTTAAATGGAACTTTAGTGATTACCTAGTCTAGCTTCCTGCTCAGTTCAGAACCCATGATAGTATTTTTGACAATAACAATCCAGACTGTTTGAAGACCTCCAGTGAAGCAGACCTTAAAACTTCATGAGATTTGTTTTATTACTTCTCGGTTCATAGACTCAGGAAGTTCCACCTGATGTCTAGCCTGGATCTCCTTCCTTGTAATTTTATTCCAATGTTTCTGCTTCTACACTGTGGAGCACACAAGAAACAAAATTTTACAGCTTCTATGACAGTCCTTCAGATTGTTGAATCGTGCATTTGAATATCTCCCTTCAACTGTCTCTTTTTTACCCTAAACATATCTTTTGCTATTCCTCACATGGTTTGGTTTCTGTGCCCTTTGAATTTGGACAGCCAATCTCATTGAGGTTACTATTAATATAACAGAAATAGAAAGTGTAGATTCATGTATTGGTTTTGAACCTTTTGATGGGTTGCTGCAAAACAGGTTGCATTTTAATTTGCAAACTACAGCCTGGACATTCAAGAGTCCAGGCTTTTAGGTTCCACTTATAGAAGAATCTCTATTTAGAGTTTTCATCTAATTTCCAGATAATCCTATACATCCAGCAGTCCAGCATGTGGCTAAGACCACTCTCCAGGCTATGTACAAGACTAAATCCGGCCTCCAGTTACATACATTTATTAAAGAATTAAGAGAATAAAATGAAACAGGTGTAATTGCTAAGTACAGTATGTCTGAAGACACTTATAGACCATCCCAGGATATCATAGCATGATCAGACTTTCATTTTTGACTTGATGCTTGAGGGCAAAATTACATTTCATTAACTGGTGGGCTTTTAGGAAAGTGAACAGATTCCAGAAAGATCATGATTTGTTTGATTCATTCAATATTACTTTGTTCAAAGCTGAGCCAAAGGTGGAATATGTTTCTAATAGTCTATATGTTTTGGAAAATCCTTCATGGGAGAAATAGTCTGACAAGAAGGAGGGAGAAAACAGTCAGATTTGGTCATGGCTCCCATGTTCAATATTATCAAAACCATTGAATAATCTGTGTCTATTGTACTGTCAACCTGTGTAGATTTCATTCTGAGCACAGCTATAAATTATCAGTTATTCTACAAGACTACTTGGAGCTGCCAAGAGTTTATGTAAAACTGAGAGGAGAATAATTCTTTCTAGGGATAAACTAAGACAAAATCCCTAGCTACCCATGGGTAGAAAAATCAGTAATTTGGTTTCTTAAGACAGCAATATTATAAATGAAATTCCTATCAGAATATGGCTAGTATTGATAATCTAGATTCTTTAGCTAGAAAATGAAAATGCAAAATCTTCCCCATTTTGGGGAACCTTGATCTTCCAAAATGCTTTGCTTGAAAAGTACCAGCTGAACAGATTGCCTGTTCCTTTTTAATATGATTCTTGGCCTTAGTACTACACAGAGCTACAATTGGAATTCATTTTGTTTTTATATTACTATTACAAAGATTAGTTTTTTTTCTTCTTGGCTTACTAAGAGGAGAGCTGAGACCTACTGCCAACAGTCCTTACTTCATGCTTTAAAAGTCTTTATAATCCTGCTGGCTTTCTGTGAATAATACACTGTATAAGCCTCATCTGAGTTTTTAGGATCTCAGCCACCTACCATTTCCTCTGCTCTGCATTTTAATTGGATTGTACTTGTGTTCCCCCTGCCCCAATCTTTAGATTACTATATGATAAGATATTTATTTGGAAATTATTGACTTTAACTAGTACAAATTAAAACCACAGCTCCTATAATTGTATTAGATATTTTAATCAGGAAACTCTTTAAAAAAAGAAAAGAGTTGATGCTACTTCCTCTGTCATCACAGTCATTTCAATAAAAGATTACAAATCATTAGGATTTAATTAATTTGTATATTGGAAACATGTGTCTGGATACCAACATAATTTATAGCAATGTTAACATAATTAATTTTCAAAGGATTCAAATTGTTTTCTTTGAAAATCATCCACAGCATCCATGTTTAATAATAAAAACTGCTTTGCTTTTGAATTTGTTTCCTTTGAACTTATTCCAGAAAAATGATATTCCGTCCCAGTCATTCTAATTGTATGATACAGGTTTATGGAAGTTTAATACAATTAATTACATGTTAATGCCATATTAGGATAATAGCAAAAATCTGTTTTGTGAAGGAACACTGTATTTGTTACACAGACTGCATTTTTCATGGACAGACATGATTTTGCAAATCAGGTAGTTATAATACAGCTTTTATAAGCTATCTGCATTTTTCAGATTCTTCTACCTTTATTTATAGGCCTTTGTAGCAGACCTCTGTGTGTGTAAGTATTTCCATTTTTGCAAAACACAATATAGCTATAAACATACTTTATTATACTTATCTGTTAGCAGTTGTACTGTGTCTCTATTTTTAATTAGCACCCAAAGACTGGATAAGCTAGTCTCTTCCAAGTTGCTTATCTCAATTAGTTAATTATTTTCCATTTTTTACTTTAATACCTACTGGACACTTAACAATGCAATTGATTCTCAGTAATATGTAACCTTTCCTGTGTCAGTGTTTCTGTGTCAACTGTCATTGAGTCAAACTATCAATTGCCCGGACAAAGTCCCTGAAGTTTTCTTGGCAAGATTTTTCAGAAGTGGTTTGTCATTGCCTCCTTTCTCGGGCTGAGAGTGACTTGACTGGCCTAAGGAAGGATTAGAACTCATGATCTTCTAGTCTCTAGTCTTATTCCTTAACCACTTAAGCAACCTTCCATTGCTGAAATATGCAGACTTATTTTCCCCAAAGGCATTTAAGCAAAGTGGAAGGGGGAGACAGAGAATTGTTGGTGGGCTTTAAAAAATGACCAACTAAGGCAGTCCCTAAGGCTGGCTGTAGCGAGCCTCTCCTGCTGCTCTCCATATCCACTGCAGAGAGGAAGGAAGGGGAGTCTCTTGTTGAAGAACCTAGAACAATTTAATAAAGCTTTGCTGGTTGCTTTTATTCTGGTGTCTCTTGTCCATTCGCCTGGTATCTGAACTTGCAGCTGCTATGGGTGGCAACACCAGTTATCTGTGAAGAACTGTACAGTAGAACCTCTGGTCACGACCATAAATTGTTACATAACTTTGGTGATTTGTTCATCTTCTAATGTTTTGTCTTCAGGAATTTCTGGGTTAGGGGTCATGTTTGATCGTCACCCAAGTATGTATTTGTGACCAGATTCAAAAATTTTGTGAATTTTTTGGTCGGAACCCGATTTGGTCGTCAAAAGCGTTCGTGACCAGAGGTTCTACTGTATTTCCCGGTCAAGCAGTGAGACCTCTATCTATTGAAGTGCTGCTGAATCTATTTTTCTGATTTCCAGCAAACCTTTGAACATAAAGCTGCTTTCTGACTTTGGTGCCTTCCAGCAGAAAAACATGAAATGATGTTGCCTTATATATTACAGCTTTCTCCTCTCTGGGAAATTATAAAAACCCTGCAGTGTTTCAGCCTGATTGAAACAGTAAAATATTAATTAATCAGTTAGAAGGCAGAGAGAGCTGAAAGGGCCTAATTCTTTCACCTCTTGTGAGAGTTTCCTTAGCTTTGGGGTCACATTTAGAATCTTGGGAATATGTCCTGGTCATTCCTGTAAAATGGCTAGCAGTGAGTTATTTCCTCATTTATAAAATAGATATGAAAGAGGCCGACACAAATAATGAAACAGCATTGATTTAACAACATTCAACTTGTTGACCCTAGCCTGAATTCTTGATTTTAAAATCTATTAGAAAGTACAATTTTGTTAAAACTTGAAATATAAGAAAATGAGTATTGAGAATCATTTGATGACATTTCAACTTCAATATGATACCTTCCAAACATTTTCAACTACAATGTCTATTATTCCCAGGCACAGTGACTATTGACTGTGGTAGTTGGGAAGGTGGGAACTGACATTAAAGAATATCTTGGGAAAGGCGAATTCTGAATATTAAGCAGTATTTTCCCCCTCCAATTCTGTGCTTGTTTTTTTGTTGCTATCGAGAGAAGTTAACTCCATGCAGAGTTTATGATAATGGAGCATATCAACTTGCTTCATGAGCATTTGTGACATTTAAAGTCCGCTCTGAGCTGAACTCAACTTCTGATGACTTTGGGGCTACATTAAACTAATTATTTTTTTCCAGATGGGGTTGTGGTTTGCTATTTTTTTTTCAGATGTGTGACTTGATACAGAAAACCTTAAGAGTGAATGGGAAGCAAATCAGGAAAGTCATCCTATTTGGGAAAGGTTCTTTTGCTGATAATCTTATTTTGAAAAATCTTACTGTGCTGATCAATAGGCAAGATACAGCATGATGCTGCTTCCTGCTCATTGCATTATCGATCGATAGTTCTCTTATTGGTTCCTTGCATTAAAGGTTATGACCTCTGCTTATGATCACAATTGAGCCCAAAATTTATGTTGGTAAGTGAGAAATTTGTTAAGAGAGTTTTGCCCCATTTTACAACTTTTCTTGCCACATTTGTTAAGTGAATCGCTGAAGTTGTTAAATTAGTAACACGGTTGTTAAGTGAATCTGGTTTCTCCATTGACTTTGCTTGTCAGAAGGTTGCAAAAGGTGATCGATCACATGACTCTGGGACACTGCAGCCATCATAAATATCAGTTGTCAAGCATCCCCATGGTCACAGGATGTAAATCACGTGACCATGGGGATGCTGCAAAGATCATAAGTGTGAAAAATGGTCATAAGTCACTTTTTCAGTGCCGTTGTAACTTTGAACGGTCACTAAGCAAACTGTTATAAGTCAAGGACTACCTGTATTTCATACATTGTTCCAGTAAAAAAATGTGTTGATTTAAAGGAGAGAAGAAGCCAAGGAACCAATTACCCAGATACCTGTCAATATTGCTTCCAAAGTCCCCCCCCCCTTTTTTTTTTTTACAATTCCCCATATTTTCTCTACGGGATGGTTAGTTGCTTGAAATACTAAGTTTTGCATGGTGCATCATCTTGACTTTTGGAAGATTTCATTATCTTTAAATAATTATCAACTGTACTAGAAGCAGATGATAGTAGACTTTTTGTTATGTCTGAATTTTATCATCATCTGTATGGGCAGAGTTAAAGGAAGCTTATAGAATAAAATTATAAATAGGATTATATAGAGCCAAACTTGAATCACAAATTTCATTCCTGTAGTTATTCTTGTTTTGCCATTGACTTCTCTGAGGTAAGATCAATTACAATTACAAAATATAAATTGGGTGCAAATATACATGTATTTAATTTCATGCTGATGAAATTAAGCAAAGCTTTTAACACCGCCTCAAATTATTTGCTAATGTTTAATAATATGTTTGACTATTTGACCTATTACTGAAAGGATTTAAACTATTAAAATAATTCTTCCCAATTTATTTTCAATTTTGACCGAAACATTTTCTTGGTTCCACACATTGTATAAATTATTTGTTTATTGCCAAATAATGCCAGTATGCTATTATTTTATCCATTCCTCATTTATGCAGAACTATCTCAATAATGCTTAAAATACTGGTCTTATACAGCATCAAGTTGAAGCAACCTTATTGCAGTTTCTAAATTCTCATCTGATATTCCCCTCTCTTTGTTAAAGAAACAAGTTTGCTTTAAATATTTCAATTGATATTTCTTAGTTTGTTTTTTTAGGATCTACATTATATCAGCTTTTGGGTCATTATCTTGCCCTTTTCATTTATTGTTGCACATACTCATCCTGAAGTGATTCTACTAATGCTTATGAATGTTTCGAACCATTATATTGACATTATCAGAACCATTGTTTTAACAAGGGCATGAGATACTAATGAAGACACATAGCATGAAATCATTTGTGCATGAACTTAATTGGGAACATGCATCATATGAAAATAACACAGGCAATTGTTATAGTGTTGTTATATTATTATATCCTCGATCAGTTGAATTGAGTTTATATTCTCTATGCACCTAGTTTAGATTATTCTTTTTCCAATAATTTTCCAAAACTCACTTTTAAGGTCCCTATCAACATCCCCAAATATTAAAGTTGACCTTGCACTTTTGCAGGAGCAGATTCAATAATTTATGTTAGAATTTATAGAATTCTAGAATATATGTATATGTACATACATACATACATACATACATACACACAATTCTAGAGTATATGTAGAATATATATTAGAATTCAGTGACTTGGATAAAAATCCCAATTATTATGATTTTATTTCTTTAGCTACTTTTTGAAAAAGAATGGTGCCATGATTGGTTAAAACTTGGAAGAAGAATAGAATGAAATAAATTCTGAATGTCTGATTTGGGTCCCATGATAGGTATTGAACATATGGGTGATGGTTTGAATGGATTATTCAATTATAGCAAGGTTGAATTTAAAATCTCTTGAATGAAATTCTCAGACTGAATCTTCAAACTGATGTGAAACATCCAGTTGAATCAAGTCTCTTGGAATCCCTTCAGAAAAGTCCAAAGATGATTTTGATGGATTTTTTGGGTTTCTCATTTTCTATACACACACACACACACACACACACACACACACACACACACACACACACGTACACAATACCCATACAGCAAGATGAACCAAAATACAAAATCAGGAGCACAGAAAAACACAGAAGCGAGATTATATGAGCGCACAAATACATGCCTTTCTTTTATACAAATCAGTCAAGTTGAGCCACGCCCCGACTCCTAATTGTCCCATACAATACAAATACTATGTTTCAGTATTTTTAAACAGCTCTCATTGGCTGCCCTGTTGCCATGCTTAATCCAAACAGTCCCAATGGCTGACCTTGTTGCCATGCCTATTCCAGTTCATGAACTATATACTCTGACACTACTGACCACACGAAGCCCTTATAAGCAGAAGAACACCGACATTCCCCTAAACTCCACTGAAGATGTTACCTAGCCTGGTCTAACAAAACATTCGGAAACCAACCCACAAGCTCAGAAAATGAACCTCCCCCCCCCTTCATTCTATACACGAGCTACAGATATTCGCCACTATCGAATTCTGGACTGTGAATTACAAATTATGTCTCTGCAGGTCACAAGCAAGGCAATGCTGAAAGACCCAAATTGCCACCTGCTTAAAGAGCCCAAATCTATTAAAGACGCCTTCCAGTTTGGTGGATCCCCTGTCAGCCGCTTAGAGTTCAATAAAATTCCAGGAATTTTACAAGAAAGGTAAGCGTTGAAAAGCAAAATGTATTTTTTTTCTTCGGGCTTGGAAAGTCTTTCTGAGACTTCAGACCAAAAATAAAATAAAATAAAATAGGGAGGCGAAAAAGTCTCAGATCCTCAACTTAACAACCACAATTGAACCCAGAAGTTTTGTTGCTAAGTCAGGCGGTTGTTAAATGAGTTGGGCCTCATTTTACGACCTTTTTTTGCCACAGTTGGTAAGCGAATCGCTGCAGTCGTTAAGTGAACCGTGTGGTTGTGAAGCAAATCTGACTGCCTCCATTGGCTTTGCTTGTGGGAAGCCAGCAGATGAGCTCCGGCAATGCGTCATAAATATAGGCCTGAATTTTGGAACATGTAAAAAATAGTTATGCCATTTTTTTCAGTGCCTTCATAACTTTGAACAGACCATTAAACGAATGGTAGTAAGTCGAGGACTACCTGTACTCTATTTGCTGACCTTCTGAACTCCAATCCAGACTTAAGAAAGCTTGAATGACAGTCGGTGCTTCTTCAACAGGTTTCATTTCTCCCTGGAGTTGAGATTGGACTCCTCCAGTGGCCTCCTTTTCTACATGGCTAATGAGTCCCTGGGCTCCTCCTTCTCCCTTTTTGTCACCAAGGGACGCTTGGTGCTGTTGGCTGATACCAACGGGCATAAACTGAGGCTCCGGACCAAAGAAAAGTACCATGACGGAAGATGGCACACGGTAAAGGAAGGGCAAATAGGCACATTTTGTTCATCTCTTCTATGTCAAATGCCTTCGTTTTCCTCTGGATTAACGCTGAGCCAAGAGTGTGTTTCTATTGATGAACTAGCATCAGATAGGATATGGCATCGACTCATTGGCTAGATGGTTGAATGTGTTATAAATAATTATTCTATTCTATTCTATTCTATTCTATTCTATTCTATTCTATTCTATTCTATTCTATTCTATTCTATTCT
>JANHJO010001559.1:0-15185 GCA_032468235.1 Pseudoxyrhopus heterurus | reverse complement strand
AATTTTGTACACCGCCCTGAGTCCTTCGGGAGAGGGCGGTATATAAATTTTGTTAAAATAAAATAAAATAAAATAAATAATAAGGATTAAATAAATGCGTTGGGTTAGATATGTTGATTCTGAAATTCACAAAGTATAGGTAGTCCTCAACCTACAGTCATTTGTTTAGCAACCTCTGACATTGTAATGGTGCTTAAAAAGTGATTTAAGACTGATCCTCCCACTTACGACTGTCAAGGTATCCCCCACAGTCAGGTGATTGAAATTCAGGTGCTTCATAGCAGATATGTATGCCCAACAGTTGTAGGGTTCTGGGGTCACATAATCATCATTTGTCACTTTCCCAGTCAGCTTTTGACAAGCAATGTCATTGGGGGAAACCAGATTCGATTAACAACCATGATGATTTGTTTAATGACTGCAGCAAAAAGGTCATAAAATTGGACACCTCACTTAATGACCACTTTGCTTAGCAATAGAAGTTTCAGTTCCACTTGTGGTCATAAGTCAAGGATGACCGGTATGATGTAAAAAAACCTAAATTTAGGAGTTTAGGAGTATCCAAATCCATCCACTCCTCTGCTATTATACTATATATGTTCCATTCCTGGCAATATTTCTCCGACAGCACCTTTTCGACAGGTATTCATTGACTTAGCTTCTTTCATCTACTTAGCTTTGTGTGATCCTAGGATTTTACACACATTTTTCTTCTGCAGATAGATGCACTGAATCCACAGCTGCTTACAGGAAGCTGGCATTATCTGAGTAATGTTGATGTGGGCATTTTATGGAATTCCAACATTATATTGCCTGAATAGTGCACTCTACAAGGTCAGGGTGATATCATGTAGTTTCTGGGCCTATAGAATGACTAATTCCCTGTACTGAAGAGAAAAATCAGCCCAAAAACTAGTGAATTTATAAATTCCAAACTCACAAATTGGTGTTTAAACAATAGTTGAAAAAGCTGACATCTGTTTGTGCTTACGCTGGAATCGGTTCTTGCATATGATTTTCTTGCAGATGGTTAGGCATATAAACACCATTTGAAATGGCACATTATGCAATAATTTGCATTTTAATTTTTATGGTAGCTTGACAAAGAACTCACATGTCTCTATGCATGATATGAAATTAAGTTTTAATTATCTGTGAATAATTTACCATTTTCTCAAAAAAACCACAATAAATTTTAATTAGCGTTTACCAGAATTTTTTCTTTCATTTCATATAAGCAAATCATCAGTGCAAAATTTGTGTGAAATTAGAATCAGTCCTTGAGTAGCTCATTTGTTTTATGTGCTATTCTTGGGAAGAAGGTAGATTTAAATTGAGAAGCAAAAGAACATCAAGACTTCAGTCTGATAATTGAGAATTTAGCAAGGGTGTAATAAAAGAACATCTTCAATTACAGATACTGATTTGGAGATGGTGCTATCTTAGATAATGAGACAATGTGAACTCTGGAGCTACATGAGTTTTATATCTAGATTGCTAATAAGTAATTTGGCTGATCACTTCCTGCTGTAGTATCTTCTCCATACAGCTATTCACATTCCTGTAATTTCTACACAAAACTGAACTTTGGAGGGCATTTGAAAGAAATACCAGAAATAAGTGTTCTGCTACCACAAACTACTTTGAAAAGTAGTTTCATAACTACTTCTGAGGCCTTCCAAAGTATCACAGCAATGGGAAGAAGACGATGGCGAAGGTCTACTAGGGCAATAGAGCTGGCAGAGTACAGTATTACAAGACTGGTGGAGTGCAAGTGGACAGGGTAGCTACAGCTATGGCTAGGACATACAGTAGCAGTGGGGTGCCTTAGGAATGGGGTAGCTGAGGTTTTGCATTGGAATGGCTGGCTACAGCACTTGGATTTGAGGCAGTGCTTCTTGGTGGAGTTGGCAATGATGAGGATGAAGCAGGGGCCTGGGGGAGTGTGGCACCCTCACTTTGCAGTTATTTTACACATTACTAGTTGCAGTGGCTGCATTGGGTATGTATTCTGGTTGACCAAGAACCAATTTCAGACACATCTACTAAGAAGTAATATAAGTGTAGAACTATAGATGAAGAACTCACTTAAACAGAGCACTAATGAGCCTACAATTTAGCTGCGCTCAAATTATCTATTTTTTCTCAAGGAGATGTGGAGAATGGGGTATGGGCTGTCTAGTTTTTTTTAAAAAAGCATAGCCCAACTCTTTGTAATTGGAGTGTGATATAAAGGTTCTAGACTTCCCAGAATCATCAGTTAGAAGTATCAAAATAATAGCAGAAAATATCTGATTTGCAATTATCTCAAATGTCATTAAATGTGAGGAAGTTTTTGAATTTTCTAGAGTCTTCATCTGGCAAAAGTGATTGAAAAAAAATAGGCTTCAAATTTTTCTTAGTTTCTTCAGTTCAACAGTCCAATGGAGGTGGAACAACTGTTGTATCATGTAGCAGAACCCAACATAATGCATATTTTCCTTCCATATTCCATTGTTACATTCCCACAAGCAATTCAAGTCCACCTCCCTTGAATTCGATTAACTCTTATCTAGTTCCAATTTAGTGTTGACCATTAGTTGACTAGATTCTTGTTTATAGGCATGAGTAATAAATCAACCTAAGTGGAACTTAACATGTAGGCCTGATTCTTTGCATCTGACAAAATCACAGTAAGTCTATGTATAATGTATAAATACAGCCATTACAATTTGCAATGTAGTTTATGACTTAACATTTAATACAAAATCAGGAAATACTGTAGATTGTCCATGATTCCAGCCATGTGTTTCCAGTGGACATCAACACTGATTTTTTTTCCTTGATGGCCGATATAGCTACTTATGCTTTTTAATGTAATTCATGAATAGAGCAGAAGAGCTGTGAGTATACTGGTAGTCCAAGAATGGATTAAAAATAATTTCAGGGAGACCGAGAGATTTTATTTTAAAATATCTATCAATTTGTAGCCTTCAGTGACTTTTTAAAACCATAGGTCCTGTTTCTCAAGAGCAATTTGTACTTTCATTGTTAATGCACAAACAACATTTGTATGCATATGAATACATTCAAGGTTATTAGAACTGCATTCATGTAGTGACTCTAATATCTCTGAATGTTCAAATTACTATCTGCATTCAATCAAATTCCAGGTAAGAGATAAATGAAATGGTATTGATTATTTTGGGCAGAAAGAACCCCCCCCCCCCCAAAAAAAAAAAAAAACCCTATATCATTTCTGAACATCTTTTGAATTTTGTTCATTGTTTATTTAATCTTAATATATCCAAACCTGGATTTTAAATTTCCAAGGATTTCACTTCAGTTGGAATTGTAAGTTCAAACACTGGATAAATAAACTGAACTTTCTTACTACTTTTGCTTTGATTCTTTTAGTGGAACATTGCAATATTCTGACCTTACTAAAATCCACTTATCTCAAATAGGCTATGAAAATAGATGGTTTCAATCAATGGATCTTTCATTTCAGAATGTGTTCCCCAAACACTCCAGATCTTGGAAAGTTCAATGTCTGTAAGAATAGTATAATTGGATTGACCCAAAGAGCTTTGTAGCTTTCTGGAAGATTAGTAAGAAAGAAGTTCTATTCAACATAACTAGATCTTAATTCATCTCAACCGATATCTCGGTGCAGAAGAAAGGACTCAGAAAAGAGAAATGCTCTATCTAATTCAACAAATGTATAATAAATGTTTTCCTATACTCATACAATTTTCAATGAACTATTGAAGACAAACAATCTCAACAACCCCCCACCTCCATTCACCATGATGCACTTCTCAATTTTTTCAGTCTATTGTCTTTTGATTTGTACTATTTCATTCAGAATTTCCAGGCATGCTCAATAGTCTTCCATATATTGGCTTGCAACTAGCTTAAAGATCTTTGCAAAAGTTTAGAGATCTTTGCTTGCATAGAATAAGTAAAGAAAAATAAATTATGTATAGCTTTTATATATATATTTAAAAGAAAAAGTAACCATCTCTATTATATTAGATCTGAATGAATGTGGTCTAATAAGTGAAAGGAATATGATCTATATCAGAAAATATGAATGAATAAAAATAAAAGTCCACCAATTGTTGATATATGCATGTTTTGTTCCAATGAGTAGGTTTAATCGAACAATTAGAAGAGAGCTTTTAAATAAATGCAATCCAGGGGAACACAATTTTTTAAATCCAATAGCAATAGCACTGTATTTATATACCGCCTATCAGGGCTTGCAACCATCTCTAAGCAGTGTACAATGTCAGCATATTGCCCCCAACAATCTGGGTACTCATTTTACCTACCTCATAAGGATGGAAGGCTGAGTTGACCTTGAGCCTGGTGGGATTCGAACTGCTAAATTGCAGGCAGCTGGGAGCTGAATACTTAATTACAAAGTACAATGTTTAGCCTGCTGCACCATTCAAGGCTCTTTAAGTGACATTAATGGATGGATAGGATTGTGACAAGAGAACCTAAAAAAGTGACTGGGTCCCTTAGAGAGAATGGTGACTTTTGAGCATGAAAACACTGAAAAACATTGGTTTCTTTTAAATATGTGATTTAAGCATAAGTCTGTGCTTAGCTACAGAAATTAAAAGAAATTAATATAAATTTCAATGCATGATCTGTTTGTTTAGGATGAAGCTTGGAGATAATCAGATTGAACAGGGGGTTGGACTAGAAGACCTCCAAGGTCTCTTCCAATTCTGTTATTCTGAAATGAGAGGTTCTAAATGAGAAAATGCCATTTTCTATAATGCCAATTGAATTTTGAGGAAAAATGGGCATGAAAGAAGAAGAAACAAGTGAGAGAAATGAGACTGAAAGTAAAATAGCCACAGGAGGAGAATGTGCAACTCCAGTATAAAAAAGCCTTAGAAGATAATTTCTGAAAAGAATAACAAGAAAGATGAAATAAAAAGTTTGTGAAAGCTGTTTGGAACAGAATGAAAGGAATTATGTTGCAGAGTGCTGTGGAAGTGTGGAATTTCATTAAAGGAAGAAATGAAAAAAAAAAGATTTTTTCATTGTGAATGAGAAAAAGAATAAGCAAATTATTGCTGCAACAAACACAGATCAGAGAAAGAAATTATATAATGTGAATAAATAGAAAAAGAGTTTCAAAGAAAGCAATAAAAAAGAACAATAAACTGTTAAGATTATAATGGACAGAGGAATGTCTAGCAATTGGGTGGAAATTTAAAAAAATTGGGAAGTAGACAAAGAGGGATAAACAAAGTGCCTGCAGGAGAGTGACTGGAATTTGTTTTTAAAAAGGAATGAAATAATTTCAGATGAAACTGAACTGAGGGCCTGCTGGAGGGAGTATTTGTGAGATTTCAAGGGAATGACGGTGATTTAAATTGAAATAAATGCTGTAAAAGTTGAAGTCCAATTAAAATATTGATGAAAAGGAAATTATAAATGCTGTGAGAATGTAGAAAGTAAGATTGTAGTATAGAAGGGATAACTAGAGAAATATTCAACTTTGATTGTGAGTTGCCTACAGAATGGGTTGTTGAATGTTTATATGAACATTGCATCTATGTCTGATCATTAAAGGGAAGCTACTATTGTTTGTTCATTTACGTAACTTTTCCTATCTAAATCTGGTGGGAAGGCAGTTGTCCTCTTGTACAAAAAGAAAGGTAGCAAGAAGGAATATAAAATTATAGGGAGAGGTATCTGAGGGTGGGAAGAGGTGGATTGGAGTCAAGAAGATAAATGATGGCAAATGGCAAAGTTGTAGTAATGTGAAGCCCACATAATGGGAGCAGAGCTTGCATTGTATTCCATCAATTTGACTAAACTGCTGGTTTCTGCAGATGCTTCTTCTATTGCCTGCATTTCACCAACTAGAGGTAGGTGCATTGTAATACATGAAGACATTTGGAAAAAAAAATTCGAGCATTCAGCTTTTGCTATATTTCCTTCCTTCTTCCTTCTCCCCTTCCTTCTTTCTTCAGTTTAAACTGCTGCTTATTGTGTAATCTTTATATCTTATTTTCCTTAAAAAAAACCATAAGTCTAAATTCATAAAATAATTTAAAAAACTCACCCTGTTTAGCAATGCCATCATAATTAATCCTGGAGACCTCAAAGTCAATAGTAATTGCAAGATCCACCTTCTTGTT
Source organism: Pseudoxyrhopus heterurus (assembly GCA_032468235.1). Taxonomy (NCBI): domain Eukaryota; kingdom Metazoa; phylum Chordata; class Lepidosauria; order Squamata; genus Pseudoxyrhopus; species Pseudoxyrhopus heterurus. The sequence goes on along the minus strand of JANHJO010001559.1, from coordinate 9,036 downwards.
CTAGGAAAACTGATGTTTCAGAGAAAGTGTATATGCAATAAATGTTGGACCCAATCATTCTTAGTTCCCTTGACATCCATGATCTGGGTATAGATTTTATTTTTCCTCCCAAACAGATTAGGATACGAGCAGTGGAAATTTTTGGTAATGGCCTGGATATTTTGAACAGGTGTATCATGTCTATTCCTGCAGTTCTGAGGGTAAGGAGATGGTAAATCTGAGAAACCCAAGTGATTTGCACAGAGGATCCCCACTCCTGCATATTTTGGGATTCAACATTCTTCCCTAAACTGTTAAGAAAGTTGGGGTTTGTGGAGATCTGTTCACCCTCTGAGGAGGCCTTTAATTCTCATGATTTATTTTATTTTCTTGACTGGATTTAAGAGTCCCCATTGCCATGGGTTTTAAGATTCTTTATTACAAAGCAAAAGTGTACTCATGAGGAAGAAAATATAATCCATTTGGCCAAGTGTTTAGAGATAGTTTCATAAATATGACATTGGGTTTGCCAAAAACTGGCCCTGATCTGTCAACCTCTAAGCCATTTAAATACCCACTGCATTCAGCCCAAAAGATTTGCCTTAACATATATTGGCCAAGGAGGAGTTATTTAATTGCAGAGCTGCTTGATACCCTTGACTATAATAGGCCTTGAAATCTCTAATTGGTTATCATATTATGGGCTTAGCATGTTATTTTTAATATACATTCAAAGCATCTGTTATAATGGTTCCTTTGGAACTGTTTGGATGCGCATAGTAAAAATGTTTATTGCAAACAATGTTTTTTGCTCATTCTCCATGGGGGAGTTTTATGCTAGAGGTTTGATGGTAGACTCTATCTCCCTTCCTACTTTGTTCTCTGCTTTCTACCTGACCTTGTTTCTTTTTTGGTAGCCATATAGTTGTATTTCTCATTCAGTTTTTTCATTGTTTATTTTATTGCTCAGTTAATGGTTGATATAAAGGTTGAACTGAATGATAAAAATAGTGGTAAATATCCAATGGCTTAGATCTGTGATGGCAAACCTATGGCACGTGTGCCCAAAATGGCACATGGAACCATATTGCCCAGCACACCAGCTGTCACCCAGCCCAGCTCCACTGCGCATGCACGTGTGAGCCCCAGGTTTTTAGCTAACCCCCCCAAAAACAGCTTTTTTGGGGATTTTGTTTGGAGCTAAAATCCCGGGGGTTGCGCATGCATGTGCAGGGTGGTATGGGGGGTGTGCATGCCCCCCAGGCTCCTCCACCCCTGCACATGCACACGCGACCCCTGGGGGAAAAAAGAGCCGAAAAACAGCTGCTTTTTGGCTTTTTTCCCCTAGAAATCCCGGGGGTCATGCACGCATGCGCAGGGGGAGGGCGCACACATGCATGGACAGGGGGATAGATACATTGCATTGTGGGTGGCACGTGGGAGTGCATGCGTGCTTGCGCATGCACGATTTGGCACACGAACTGAAAAAGGTTTGACATCAATGGCTTAGATATTTCTGCCTGGTGTGTGTGTGTGTGTGTGTGTGTGTTTGTGTGTGTATTTCTGAAGACGATAGGGGATGGGGAATCTCAAATTCAAATCCAAAAATTCAAATTCAAATTCAAATTAGATTTGAAAGGTTTATGTTTGTCCTATATATTATTTCAAGTACAGGGAAATTTCTGCCTTGTTCAGCTTTACTATTATAATTATTCTCTTTTCATATTGAAGGCTGCCTGACAGTATTGGAGACTCAACATGGATTGGTAGACAATTCTGACTGTCATGCATAGGTTGTGTGAAGCAGGTGCAGCCCAGCTTCCTGCTTTCTTTAATGGGAGTGATATAACCTGGCTTGTGAAGCACTGGGATGGGGCTGATCTTTGCTGTCCTTACAAAAAGTAGCTTCTCTGCATGTGCAGATACTGTGCTTTTCTTGAGCAAACCACAGAGCATTTCAGTCTGAAAAGTGATGGGGGTTCGCTCAAAGTTTCATCAAAGTGGAACATTCTTCAAAATGCAGAGTTTTAAGTGGAATTGCTAATGCATACTTTTCAGAGTAAGATGCAGATGGTGATGGCCAGATCAATTTATAGTCACTTTGTGGCTGGTTGGCACACTTAACCCCTGCAGGAAGAGGGACTAATTAAGATGTTTTCCCTTTCCCCAGAGTTCCGTTGTGAAACTTGTTGGTTTTCAGCAGGCACAGAAAGGCTTTCTAGATGACTTGGCAGGCAGGTCCAACTTGTAGCTCACTGTAGCTTTTCTGTTGTTCAGAAGCAACAAGGGCATTGAGTGATTGATGCCAGCCCTTTGAAGTAGTCCAGGCAAGAAACCAAAACCATGAGTACTTACGCTACCTTTATTGTAACAAAATTTTGCAAGCCAGAAGGCACATCTTTCCCCCACCTCCAACATTTGCTTTCCAAATAACTAGGGAGGGTCCCTTCTGAAATGCTTTCCATACCATACCCCTATTATTTCTGTGGGTTGAGATTTCCCTTATCTGATCATTGTCCTAACTGCAGCTCTTCCTCCTCCTTTCTTTCAGGGATACTCCCTTGGATGTTTTCATTGCTATTCTCTTAACAATGTTTTTTGTTTTGAAGACTATCGTCCAATAATTGATACCTTCTCCTTCATTACCATTTCCCACTTATATTCTTTAATATAAGCATCTTTTGAAGCATGTGGGATCACCATACTTGAGGTCTATATTAGCTGTAGGATGCATAGTTTTAGCTACTCTTTAATTAAATGATCTCACATACGGTGGCTAAAGTAGTTTGATTTTCAACCACACAGTATACAAATGATATGCTATCTTATATATGTGAAGGGAATTTTGATTGAAGGACAGCTTCTACTGGAAGAGGAGTAATACAAACTGCCTGGAGGAACCAATGACTGTATTTTGAGTATATTCAGGGGTAGGAAGAGAAAGCAGTGCATTGTATGAGTGCAATCCACCCAGTCTTCTTTTATCAAGGATGTGAAGTCATGTATGGAAAACCATTTGCAGAAATTTTGAATCTGAATTGGTATCAATAAAAAGGATCAATATTTCATAGTAAGCATGATTAACAAGTGGTATACATGCCCACACTAAAACACACACCAGCATTTTTATGACTCTGATCAGCTATTGGTTTCTCATGGACAACATTGTATGTATACCATGGCATCAAGTAACATGCTGCTCATTTACAGATTTTTAATTTAAGCATTTATTTGGACACAGATATAAATAAACATTCATAAATCCTAAGCCACTAGCCTGGATTTAGGACATCTTTAACTTAGTTGTAACACAGACTACGGATGGATTTCTAGTATATTATACAGTGTTTAAATAATAGGAATTATATTACTCCATTAATTTTCCTTGCCCATGTATTTTTTTAAAAGAAGATATCCAGAGAAATTTTACAGTTTTATTGCCAAATTGTTTTTATTTTGATTCTATGATGTTTATAATCAAGCATTTGTTTTTATGGCAAAAAAAAACAATAAATAGAAAGTGAGAATGTATTTGATTTGCAGAAGGTGCATTTCATATCATTACTGATGCCTTGTTGTAAAGATCCATGAATATTTAAGGATGGGAAAAATTATATCCTGCCACTAACTAAGTGACTGGCTTTCAGAGAAAATGAAGTGAAGCAAATGGAGGTGAGACATAAAAATCAAAACATGCAAAAAATGAAATAATGCAAATATTAGTGACAGGCCAGCTGTGATCATTTTTTATGAGAGACGCTTGTAGAAGAATAGAGGCAGGTACCTGCTTATTTACCATGTATAGGGAATCAATTGTACATCAATCAATTGTAATAATGAAAGGCAGGGGACAGGGTGAAATCTGCATATACCCTTCTAAGTCAATCAATTGGAATGGAGGAAGAAATAGGCCAGGTAAGGGTAAGTCTGAGATGCAGAAAGTGATAGCTGTTTGGAGATGTTCAGAGACAGTAGCAATTGATTGAATTGTCACAATCTTCTTTGAACCAGCAGCAGGGGAAGGGGGCATTAATGTTCCCCCCTATCTTATTCAAAACCTAGCTTGAAGCGAATACTCCCTTCTCCTTTCTACATTCTGCAATCATGGGAGGTGACTTAGTGGAATTTTATTGGGCAGTTTTCTATGGTGACCACACACTGGTTGGTGAATGATTGCTCAGCAGGCTACTGTTGCATTACCTACATCCCAGCTGTATGCTGTTCCAAATGCATCATCTTACTCCTTGTTAAAATGCGCACACACCCTCCACAAAAGCAAGTAAAAAAAAAAATCTGAAATAGCCCAGTAGGAAGCCCTGATGGCAATCATTCTCTTTCATCTGTTTTTTCCTCCCTTCTACTTCAATTTTTCTTCTTGCAGATTCACAGCTCTCAAATACTTTAAGTTCTTACCATTTATTCCCTTTCCACTCTCTCCTCCATTACATAAGTTGTTCTTTTTGTCATTCTGTTGGATGTGGGAGATGGTAAGGATGGCAAAACAACATCTGTGTGCAAATGAGAATAAGCATGCCTGCCTTCAAAATGATAACCCATAAGGCTGAAGGGTGTGTGTGTGAGATCCTTTATAGAGACAGAATAAAAAGAATTAATGAATCTTGAAAAGCACACAGAGAATCCACACAGAGCTTTTTATTGAGAAGGCAAAGCCAAGATTCTTGTGTTAGTGGGGTGTATAATGATAGGCTATTAAGTCTCCATGCTAGCACAGCCTCTCTTGGGGCCAAGGCTGACAATTACAGTATAATAAATGTGATTCTTTTGTGATTCTGAAAGGTTCAATGTACAAAGAGTTCTTGACATCCAAAACAGTTGCCTTGAACCTGAACTGAACTAATAGGAAAGCAGGGTAGGGCGGGTGTTTGATATATTCTACAATGTATGAACTTATGTGAGAATCTTAGGGTGGATCCTCTTTAAAAAGAAAAAAAAAAGCTAGGACCTTGTCCCCAGTGATAAAAGAGAGTATACAGAGGTTGGTTGGGAAATGGTAAAAATGCTAGTAAAACAATCAAACCATAATCTTCTCCTATGTTGGAAGTTGAATTCTCATCCTTTGACCAAGTTTGTGGGGAATTCAGCATGGGAGTCTCAACACATATGGGGGATAACAACCTAAAAAGCATCATGCCATCCCAGATTGCAGATTGAGCTCAAAGACTTCAAGGTCAGTAGATATCTACCATATAAAAAGAAACATGCAACATGCAATTCTTGCAACAGCCAATGGCAGGATGGCTGTAGGAGGGAGGTTTTAGAAACCAGAAAGGTGTCTCTGCTTTGCTTTATTTACCTATATACAGTGGTTCCTGGCTGGTTGTCAGGAGTATTTTGCCACCACAGCTTGAAGGGCTAGAATTGCAACTGGGAATGTCAGGATTGAAGTACAGTTTTTCTCCCAGGAAATATAATACAGATTAGGCTGACTAGATCTTCTACTGTCAATAGAACTACCTTGTGAAAAGATTTTCAGAAGTTCAGTCTTAGTACAATTAACTTAACTATTCAATCCTAGGAGAGATTCAACGCCTACATAAAGGTAGAATTCTCACTTTGATATGACACATATTATGTGCTCACCAAAGCCCACCTCTGTTTAGTTTCTACTGACTGTTTCCATCACTGTCTGATTTTAGGCTTGATCCCTTTGCTTATTTTAAAGTATAAAATTCTGCAAATTGCTTTTCTCTCAGTGGGCTACAGTAGAATGAAATAATGAAATTACAGGATTCTTTTTGCTAATTAACTATTCTGAAATGCATTATTCATGTTACATAAATTGCTTAAATGCCATAATGTGAATGTGCTTAACTTAAAAAAAATATGAACACATAATGCAGGGTGTATTTTTCTCCGCTAATTATACAAGGCTTAAAACCATCTGCATATAAATACGTTCATGATTTAAAATTTGGGGCAGAGGCTACGGGGAACAGAAGAGAGACTTAGAGTTTTCTGTATTCTCTGTTTTGGGCATCTCATCACTGCTAGATGTACTTGGGAGAATTAACCAACATTGTTACATTCATAGATGCTGAACCAAAAAAATGAACCCAGGAGGAGTATAACTCTGATCTGTTTGCCTTGCATATAGAGTGTGGATTGGCCTATCTTTTGTAGCAATTGTATTAGTACATAGAACATAGAATAAAAGACCTTGGAGGTCATCTAGTCCAACTCCCTGCTCGAGCAGGAGAGTCTATTAAGAAAGATGCTCTGCAATTTACATCCCAAAACACGCAATGTATGCTATAATTTAATTTCCTTTACAAATAATCCAACAACTGCAGTGTGACTTAAGTCCCAATAGTAGTAAATAGTCTGAATTATGTTTGGCAAACTCTGCATGTGCAAATAGTCTCAGTTCAGTGTCCATCCTGGGAACTGTCCATATTTACGCTTAACCAGACAGAGAAAACATGAGAAGTGGAAAAGCTACCTTCTGATAAGCAGGAATAATAGTCTTCTACAAAGGCAGGCAACACTTTCAGTTTGGGAAGCTCTTTCTGTTGTCCACTAAATACCTGTTGAGAAAGTCATTTGTATGGTCCTAGGGTTTAGATAATGGGATCTCAAAATGCACATATACCAAGCCTCTGCACATGGCAAGATCCATTAGATGCTTTTTTTCTTTCAGCCTCTTTTTGAAGATATTCAGTGAAGGAGAACTTATTTTCATATGGCAGATAACTCATGTAGAAGTTCTCTTGACACTAACCTGAACCTCTTGTAATTTTAAACTATTGGTTCTGGTCTTGCGCTTGGGTAAAATAGAGAGTACAGTGGAACCTCGGTTCGTGAATGCTTCCGTTCACGACCAAATTGGTTCACCAAAAATGCCAGCCGAGTTTTGGTTCGGTTCACAACCAAACCTCGGTTGAACAACAAAAACGGTGTGGAAAGATTCCTTTCTGTACCGATTTCCCTGTCTGCACATGCACAGTGTTGCGGTGTGCATGCATGCACAGACAGCATTGTGGCATACGCACACGCAGTACGCACACATGTGCAGTAGTGTCGCTTTGGAACGCGACCGATTCGGAACATGACCGCAGTCCGGGAACAGATTGCAGTCACGTTCCGAGGTTCCACTGTAATTCCATAGGTTTTTTTAAAAAATATTTGAAGGTTGTTATCGTATCTCTCCTCAGTTGTCAGTTCTGTAGGCCACATACACCCATTCTTTCAGTTATCCTTTTTAGGGTTTGTTTTAGATAACTTTTTTCTAAATTTGCTTTGTTTGGTCAATGTCCTTTTTATTGTACATGCCTTTGAAAAAATGAAAGCACTATTTTGAGCATAAACCATCAGTATGCATAAAGTCTGACATGATATGCAAAAACAATATTAAAATACATGTGCACATCTTTCTCTGACTTATTCCTAAACTGCTTGAGTTGCGTTCTGTCTTATTGAACTTCACAAAAGCACACCCTTGATGTAGTAAATATTCTAACACTTTCTCAGGAATGGTTGCCTTGATGAAGAATTAAATGAATTGTGAAAATGTGGTTCAGTTGTGGAGTTCTTATGTGCTCTGAAAGGAAAGAATCCTACAGCATTCAATTGCAAATGCAAGTATCAACTGAAATTACAAAGCAAATCTGAATCTTCCACAACAGAGGATACTTTACGTTATTCCATTATTTCTAATTTTTTTTATTTATATTAGCAAAGCTTATGCTATCATCCTTAATGGTTAAAATAGACCACGTCCACAGCTATGGTTTTGGTGTTTAACTTACCTTTCCTTATCAACATATTGTTTCATCTTCTCTTAGTGCTGCTGGTAGCTGTCTCTTACCAAATGCTCATCTGTCTCAGCTTGATCTCTGAACTTTGTGCAAACATCATGCTGAAAAAGGCATCTAGCAGGTGTTTCCTTTGATGTCCTTGAATTGAAGTAGATAATATATCATTTGGTTGTTTGGTAATTTCCCCCTTTTTCCTGCACAGCAAGCTCCTTTTAAGGCTTTTTCCCCCCTTTCAAATATCCACAGCATTTTTGGATATTTAAACAACATGGGGAAGAATGGATGAGTTTAATTTCATCCCAAGGCCTGGAAAAATTATCCGGTGAGACAGCTTAAGGATGTTAACAACATTTTAACTTGTTTCACTGCTTATATGACAAACAAGCAACAGATTCTTGTAGAGCGGGTGTCAAACTTGTGATGACACGTCATCACGTGATGTATCACAACTTTTTCCCCTTCACTAAACCGGGGGTGGGCATGGCCAGCACGTGACGCATCCAGCCCATGGCCTACAACCCCTGTTGTAGAGGATTATTGATGGCATTGGAAGACATATGTGCCAACACAGTTCTTTCTGGCTGTTTAAAAGAAGGCAAGTCTATTCATTTTTTGGTAGGCTGCAAACTGTATGCTTTGAAAAATAACCGAAAAGATCCAAGTGAGAAAAAATAAGTAGTTCCAGAAACATTTTGGAAGTTCATGCAAAGTTTTACACAATCCTGATTGAACTGTATGTTTCCATAACTCCCAAAATGAATAAAATACTCACATGACCTCTATGTAGTACAAATGCAAACAGACATTTTTGAAAAAAACTAAATATATACTACTATATAGTCAAAGGAAACAGTGACTAGGCCAAGTGCAGATGTTTAGACATAATTCCACTTGATATTTTTACACTCAATGTTGTTAATAAGGCTGCCAGAATCAACACATCAAAATGTAGTGATAATTGTTAATTGTGAAAGCAGATTAAGTCAATTCCTATAGGATAAATCTATGCATAATTTTTATTTACAATGGCTATGTATTTTACACCCATCATTAAAAATAACGTGCTTCTTTTTATCTATTGCTCAGGTACAGGAATAGGTCTGTGGAATAATTACGCTTATGTTGTTCTTATACAATTCTTCTACCATCTTATTGGCCAGTGAAAGACCAAAATAAGAGTCTTGAGTGGTGCAGAGGTTAAGAATGCTGTACTTAAGTAATTAAGTATTCAGTTCCCAGCTGCCTGCAATTTAGCAGTTCAAATCCCACCAGGCTCAAGGTC
>JANHJO010001557.1:231501-245559 GCA_032468235.1 Pseudoxyrhopus heterurus | reverse complement strand
GCCTGGGGGAGAAATTTTGGGTACACTATAAATTTAGATCAATGGCAAATGATATGGGACAAAAATATAAAGCTAACACTAGCCACATCTTATAAAGAAAATATTTATAAAATGTTTTATAGGTGGCATTTGCCCCCGGCTAGGTTAGCAAAGATGTTTCCACAGTTAAAACCAAACTGTTGGAAATGCAATTATGTGGAGGGAACGTATTACCATATGTGGTGGACGTGTCCTAAGATTAAGAAATTTTGGAACAAAATTAGAAAATGGATTTTGGAAATAACAGGGGTGACGATTGAATTGAAACCAGAAATCTTTCTGCTAGGAATTATAAATGAAAAAATTAAAAGAGAAATTTGGTATTTGATTCTTCATATAATGACGGCGGCACGACTCTCCTTAGCCCAGGCGTGGAAGCAGGAGGAGACACCAACCGAAGAGAAATTGATAACAAAAATCCTAGAGTGTGCTGAATTGGACAGGCTAACGCTAGCCTTGAAAGACAAGGGGGAGAGCAAGTACTATCAAAGCTGGGATCCTTGGTATCAATGGCTGGAAAAGAGGAAGATATAAATATAGTTTGGATTATTAGAGATTTAAATAGAGATGAGTAATTTGGGAATTAGGTACAATAGAAAGAAAATATCACAAAACTGAAATTGAGAAATAGATTGATTTGTATGCTCAAGTGTATATATGTATCTAAAATATTTTATGGTTTTTGTTGTTTGACTTGTCTTTGTTAGTTTTGTGTTTTTTTTCTTTGTTTTGTTTTGTTTTGCTTCTTGTATTTTTTTAAAAAAACTATTTAATAAAGAACTATTTAAAAAAAAAAAAGAGAATTATTAATCTCACTATTATAAAACAGGAGACTTCATCCAATATTTCTGTAAATAAGTAGGGAATCAAACAGGAATAAAATCTCAAAAGTTGAGATTTTTCATATAGTTATTCTATATGAATATAGAATATTTATTATTCTTCATTCTATTATAAATAATTGAACAAGAAAGTGTGCTGTTATGTTGGGAAAGAATTTGCAGCGGGGACAGGGCAGACTTTTTCATTGTTAATGTGACTTAAGAAGAGACTGTGGGAGGCATAACAAAGACATAGTAATATCACTGAAGTTGGGAGACAATTCTTAAAAAAGTTTAAAAAAAACAAAATAAATATGTTAGATAACTCATTTCAAAATTCTTAAAAGATCAAAAAAAATTTAAATCAGACCAGTAGACATTGTCATTGTCTTGCTCTATTTTGGGGGAAAAATCATGATCTTTAAGCCACAATAATAGGCAGGGCACACAACTTTGGTCACAACTTTGGCCTCTACCTATGTGTATTTTAAAACATTGTGCTCCCATTTGGCAATGTAGCTATAAAATGCATAGCATAACCCAGATTAATCTTACTGACTTAAAGAAAGAGATGAAATATGTGAGTATTCTAATAATTGCAATAGGATATGCACTGCTATAATATATGTGCTGGTTGCATGAACTCCTTTTTCTGCCGTCTTAAAAACAAAGAATCCCTCATTCTTTGTTGTAAAATGACCTTGAATACCGTGTTGAGTAGTAGTTAAAAATAATTAACATTTTTTTAACAAGGCTTATAGCCTGTTCAGCTGTTAACCACTTTGAGAAGTCTACAAGTCCAACATAAATAAACAAAATCAAAACAAACACAAAATAACCCCACCATAAATACCTAATTCAATGTGTAAAATAAGTTCACTAATAATTTCACATGGAAAAAAATATATGTATATAGACATGATTGCATACAGGGGTTACTGAGCTGGAACAGAAACAGAAGAATGTGTTTCTTTGTTTATGGACTGATTTTTTTTAGTCATTGTGAGAGATGTACACAAAAATATTCTGAGGTATATTTTTGCAAAAGGAAAACTAGAAAAAAAATCTAATGAATAGGTGAAAGCACTTGTTGATTACGTATTTATGAAAGAGTGAAAATTCCGAGGGAAATTATTTAAAAGAGGGAAGTGAACAAATGGGAAAGTGTTTCATTGAAGAGTGACAAGCAATTAGAGAAAGAGAGCTTCCACAAAAATGCTAACAGCCTCTTGCAGGTGGGAATGAGCAAGCTGAAAGAAATCCAACTAGAAAAGAAAAAAACTGACACCTTTTCATGTATCTCTATAAAGCTGGGAGAACCTGCTATGATTAACTTGAATAAAAAGTGTTAAGAAGACTAAGAGGAGCAGTAGGAAGGAGAGAAAGAAGCACAAAGCATTTCAAACTTATGAAAGACTTGTATTTTTCCATTTCTATAAATGTTCTAATATTCAAGTTAGTTCTTTACCCTACTCTCTTTTCATTCTATCTCCCAACTCCTTTTCCCATACATAAAGTAAATGAATAATTAACTTACAATGCAGTCTTTTAGAAGCCTGTGCAGTAAACCACTCATCTCCATATTTTCAAATCAGACTGCTTGGCATGCAGCTATCATGTTTTTCAATAGATATGAATTCAGATAAAAAATTAAATAGCACCTGTCTATCTAAGAAATATGTATCCATGTATCCCAATGCATGTACTTAAATATGACTTTGTTTTAATATTTTCAGGTCAAACATTTTGCTTTATTTATTTTTGAAGAAAGTTATTGCTTTCTGCAGATTTCCTGAATGCTTCATAAAAGTCACAATGAGCAATTTCATTAATGATAATAGGATTGTTAGCAATTATTCTTTCTTGCAAGATTATTATCTTAATATAATTAAGTAAGAGCATTCTTCAAAAAAGGAGCTTGTGCTATTTAATATATTTAAGTGATATAAGGAAAACAGAAGCTGATTCACTAATAATAAGAAGTAGGATAATATCTTATGGAAACTTTAGAATTATTGAGGGGGGCATAAAATGTATTGGCAAGGGTGAAAACTACGTATGCAATCCTACATAACTTCACACTCAGCAAATGCCATAGCATATACTAGGATTTGCTATTGAGTAAACATGAAAAAAACCATGCTGTAATTTTTTGTAAAAAAATTTGAAAGCAATTTTCATTGAACACAGGACATTTGTAAGCAAGAACCTATGGGATATATTTCTCCAGAATACTATCCAAGAAGATAGATAGATGATAGATGATAGATAGATGATAGATAGATAGATATTCAAATAACAAAACAAAACAATTAATTTTTAAAACTACTGTATATTATTTAAACAGCATAAAGATTGAAGATTCTATATTATCTTTGCTTCTTTGTCATTTAGTAAAATATTCTACCAATATTTTTGTGTGGACTTAAAATGTACCTATGGTACTTGAACTACTTGAAGTTATTGTACCTTCATCTACAGTATCAGTAACCATGATCTATATCAGGATTACCCTATTCCATCTATAGAATAACAATTTACAATTAACATATTATAAAATACTATTGTGTCTTTTCTCTTTCTCATTCTTTTTGGAATTGTTAGTTTAATTAGTTTTACTCTTCTTCTGTATTCCTTTTATAAGACTTTGTGAGGATTATTTGCTTTCCAATGACTGGACGTACCACACCGTAGCAGATCTGTATTACAACACTCACTTTCTACAACAATAGACTGTTGCTCTCCAATTGCTACACTTCGTAAGGAGATATTGCCATGTAAATATGTCTTCAATACTCAGTCTTTTAATGCTTAAAACTTAATCCAAACAAAAGTTCTGAGCCTGTTAAGTGTCATACAACCATTGCCTTCTTCCAAAAGTTCTTACACTAGTTTGGATTAGGTGTGGTTACTTCTTTTCTTGTTGCTCTTAAACTCCCAGCAAAAGTTTAGCAGGAATTCTACAAGCTATACTATAGCTTGTGGTCCTGAGAGTTGACTGATAATTCTCTTGCCTGTCTGTCAACCTCCAGATGTCACCTCCACCTCCCCATTTGCTTGCTTGTTTTCTTATTCTTTTTTCTCCTAAAAACCTTGATCTTAGTGTTTGTTTTTGTAAACTCAGGGCTTGGCTAGGGTGTAACTTCCTATGGATATCAGCATATCCTTAGTCCAGAATGTGGTTCTATTATTAGGTTCTATTCTTAGAGGCAGCTGAAACTTCAGTGTGAATGTCATGAGTAAAGTTGTGAGTGAGTGAGTGAATTAATTAATTAATTAAGAAGGGAAGTTGGGTGGGAAGCATTTTTGCCTGGCTGCAACTGCTTTTTCCAAATGCAGACAACAATTCCAACTTCATTCCCTCACAAACTTTTCACTCCATTTGAGTTTAGTATTAAAAACCTAGTGTTAAAACCACCAACTGAATGAAATGTAATCTTGAGTCAATCTTGTAAAGAGAATATGGAAAGCTCTTAAAAAGCAACTGATTTTTCTTCTTAAATTCTACTTTCTGTTTTTTTATATGATACTAATTTCCTCTACTTACACTATCCCATCAGGTCCAGTCTTAATTAAGGAGAAAGGAATATAAAAAATGTTCAAGCATTATCATCACAGAACTCCATCTAGAGAGAGCCAGTGCAATGTTTTGTTAAGATCCAGATTCAACTCTTTCTTCCCTTAAGTATAAAAGGTCCATGGGATGAATTTGAGTCAGTCACTTTTCTTTCAATCCAACTACCACAATGTTATTGTGGATGAAAAAGTGGGTTGGAGGGCTATATATCCCTAAGCTCCTGAATGAAAGACAGGATATAAAAATAATAAACAACAGTAAGATATCTGCAAAGGGAAGAACCTCATAACTGTGAAAGAAAAAAAGTATCATCGACATGTTAAAATAAATAAGCAACTTTTTAAAAAATTAACAATGAAATAGGCAAAGAAGAGAAGAAAACTTGGAAAAAAGATTTGTGTTTAGAAATAGTTTGAAATATTGTGAAATGTAAAGCAAAAAGTTGAGAAGGTTTTTTTAATTTTATTTTACTGCACTGAAAAGATTTCGAAATCACTTTTTTTCCTCTCTCTTTGTACTCTCTAGTCTCTAACTTGTTTTCTTCCATTTTTATTTTATAATGAAACATTAAAAAAATTATGACACAAAGGAGAAAAAAGATTTGGGTAGTTGATTATTATTATTGGATCAAGCCTTTTCTTCATCAAGCTATTCCCAATCCTTTTCATGTCTGTTTTTTTTATAATGGTTTTTGATAAACATCTTTTTGTTTATTTTGTAAATAAGACATTTATTTTATATGTCTTGAATATGCCTACAAATAAACTGAAATGAAATGAACCAAATGCCAACCTTGTCCTTGATCTGCAAATTGATTCCATATTTTGCCTCAGGTTTCTAGCTAGAATCCAGACATTATCACCAAAGTAATCTTTATTTTCCACCAATCCTTAAGTGAGCTAACAAAAAAAAAACCTTGGCTATTAAGCCTTCCTTCAATCTATTCAGGAGTCTTCCAAATGCCAGGCTGAAAAGCATAAATTAATCATGTCCAAGGAAAGACGATATGTTTATTTTTTCAATAATCAAGCTTGTCTGTTGGTTCTATTTTAGTCTCATTTTAAAGAAAGGAAATGAATCTTAATAAAATATAAGAATGGAAATTGTGCCCTGAACTTGCACTGATTCAAGTTTATATATTTAAACAGCACATGGCACATGGTATGTTAAATATGCTGTCTACTCAGTGAAAAATTCATTAGCAAGTCTCCTTTTTTAAAAAAAACAACTTAAAACTTCCTGGGGAGAAGCTTGAGAGTTAGGATAGTGAACACCTTCAGAGAAACAGACACCTTAATCTACCCTTAGACACCTTAAAAGACACTAACGTCTGCAGTGAGAACAAACAGATCTTTGCAAAAGTTAAAATGGCACAATCAATCATGGCAAGAAATACACTAAAGATGACATGACCATTCAGCTGTATGCCATTTAAACAGCTACTATGACCTACTTTAGGAAATTTAACTGGTTTGTCAGAAGAAGTCAGTCAGAGTACATTGCACTGCTTTTCAGTTGATTTACAGTAGTATAGCACAATACATAATCTTCCAGGTTTACATAAATTCTTGAGTAATAACCATAAAGACCACAAACATTGGTCCTAGGATCACTAAACACAAGTAACATGGAAAAAATAAATATTATGGAAAATATTTATTTAGAAACATTAGCATGAACAATCCCTGCAGCCATTCCTATAATTTGATCATAATGTCACTCGCTTACGATAATGTCTGGATGCAGTAATCAATGTAGCATGTTACAACTCAGATAGTATTTATTAACTGGCATTGCAGTTCTTACAGTTGCTCAAAAAAACAACAACCTCAAGTTTCTTTCACAACTGTTTTGGTTGTTCTGATTGAAAAAACTGCTAATCTTAATATTCTGCTGAGATACAGTTATCTGATTTATATTCCACAAAACAAACACAATAGAATGGATATCAACTGTAAAATACAATGTTATATATAGTACAGTTCAATATTACTGTTTTATTCATTATGACATGTGATCTTTATAAACTTTCCCCAACCTGTTTCATTCCAGATGTTTTGGAATTGCATTTCCCAGGACTCCCAGTAAGCAGAGACCAAAGGTTTCAGCCAAATGTCTGGAAATTCTAAAAAATGAAGTTTTTAAGGTACCAAGCTGGGAAAGGATGACTTATATGGTTATTATTCATGAATTTAAAGCAAACGCTGAGATTATTAAAAGAGACAGTGGGCAGGGGGGAAGTGGTTATCTGCCTGAATCAAAATACATGAAAGGTGGCCTCAAAACATGCATTAGGATATCTAATGTCATTTTTCCATTATAGTTTTTCAGAGAAATATTTAGAAGGGATAAGGACTTCTACAAATATGTTTTACAAAGCAGTGGTACCCAATCCCTGGGCCACAGACTGCTTTCGGTCTTTGGCCTGTTAGGAACCAGGCTGCACAACTGGAGGTGGGTAAGTGAGTGAAGCTTCATCTGAATTTGCAGCTGCCCCCCAGCACTAGCATCTCTGCCTCAGCCCCACCTCAGATCATCAGACATTAGATTCTCATAGGAGCACAAACTCTACCATAAACGGCACATGTGAGGGATATAGGTTGTGTGCTCCTCCTACCCCTGGAAAAAAAAATGTCTTCCACAAAAGTTGGGGGCCATTATTACAAAGGGTCAAGAACTCCAATTAAAAACAAACATTGCTTAGTTACAGGGCTCAATGGGTCTCACATTTGAACTCTCATTCCATGGAGTTCTTGTAAAGAAGCTTACAGTTTACTTTTCCAGCATTAAGAAACCATGTATTGTGTATAATATACCATAATCTACCTCATGGAGTTATTGTGGGGGGATGAAATGAAGGAAGATTCTCACATAACTCACCTTGAACTTTTGGAAATATAATAATATAGAAAGATGAAATGTTTAATTCCTTGAGATTTGTTTGCTCTACTTCAAATGTTTAAGAATTTTTTTTGCTTAAAATAAAGCCGTGAGCATTCTGTTCATAATGTAGGTAGGTGGATTTTTAAAATACTAATCTATGTTTTAAGTGATCCTTTATTTTTCTGATTAACTTGAGAAATCAAAAACAACCAAAGAAAGGGGGTTTGGAAATGATGAACAACATTATATATGAAATAATTGTCCTTCGTTTCCATTTCTCTCAGTTGCCATATTCTGGGCTTTTTTCCTACTATACTTCGTATCTGTATTTTCTTTTGGACAACTGAACCCATATAATTTTATTTGGATGTTTTTTTCCCAGTCAATAGAATACTTGTTCCTTTCATTTAAATTCTAAGATCACTTTAGTTCAAGAAAGTATATGTGGAAGAGAAAATTATCCTCTAAAACACATATACAGTAATACATTTGAATTCTGTGAAAGAAACACAGAATGAATTGCATATTTATACTTATATCTATATCTGTGTGTGTGTGTGTGTGTGTTTATGTATGTATGTATATATCTATCTCTATATCTCTATCTATCTCTATCTCTATCTATCATCTATCTATCTATCTATCTATCTATCTATCTATCTATCTATCTATCTATCTATCTATCTATCTATCTATCTATATCTACTGTATCTATATATCTATCTATCTATCTATCTATCTATCTATCTATCTATCTATCTATCTATCTATCTATCTACTGTATCTATCTATATCTCTCCATTTTGTATCAAGGTTTATCAAATTAGAAAAGAAACAGAAGATGGAAGTGCATCTTTACTGCCATCCCCATTTCTTAATGTTTCCAGACATCCAAAACCGCACAATAACACCGTAACTGTGATCATCACATGAATTTATCAGATGCCTAGAACCATGAATGTGGTCAGCTGATACTGCAGATGCTTGTTAGACAGATGGAAAAGTGCTGCCCATCAATTTGGAGAGGCTCTCCTCTTTTACCATGAAGTTACACAATCCACAGACAATCTTGTGCAGGATTTAATTGATAGGGATGAAAAGTCTTTTGCTTTATCATTGGGTTCCCATAGATCAATAATAAAAACCCCAGGCAACTAACCTGTGTGGGTAGGGATGTGGGCTACTGGGTTAAATACTGAGTAAAATTTAGTGAGCACACTTACTTCTTTTGATTAGCTATCCTGTCCGGCAGAAGCAAAAAGCACTAACTCCATCCCCACAGCACTGCTCATTTCTTTTCTGAAAGGGTGTTCAATGCCCCCTCACAACAAGCCATCAGTCAGCTAAGCAATGATTGGCGGGGGGGGGGGAGGAAGCTGTTAAGTAAGATGAAAGAACCATTTCTCCCAAGAGCTATTGAAAGAGTCAGTTCTCTTCTTTAATGTGCAGTTTCCTCCTCCTACTGATCAACTGTTCAGTGGCTTCATGGTGTTCTTGGTATCCTAGCAGCAGAAGCTACCACCAATTTTGTTTTTTCTTCTCCAGGAAAAAAAAAGAGGATGGGGTGAGAAAATTGTCTTGGACCTCAAGAAGACACACAAAACTAACCCAAAGAAACAAACTGTGATCTGCAATGCTGCCAGCATTACTGGAGAAGCACGGCACATTTTCTTTCCTTTAAACTATCAAATTGTCATCTTAAGAGAAAAACACTACTTTAATATAAATTTAAAACTTGCTTTCTCATGCATAAGCTGAGGGCAAGAATAAACATGTCATAGAGAGTGTTTGTAATATGGTCAGAGCAAGGGAGGCAGAATCCGAAAGGACATCAAATTTAATAAAAGCCATTCTATTAGACTAGAGCAAAACAGATGCAATTCTCATTTGTTTTAGTGTTTTTTCACAGAAAATCTGCTGCATAACCTAGATTTTTTTTAAATCTGCCTTTGTTTAAAAATACTATTCTATGTGGTGGTTCCCTTGTTTATATTAATGACTACAAAGTATGCGGCCACCCCTTTATTTTTCAAAATTAAATTGCAGATAAATAAATCCATAAGTGTAGTAAATGACACAGTGAAAAAACACCTGAATCAGGTAATAGAAGCACAAGCCAAACTTTTAAAATATGCCAGATGGAGTCTATAAAAAGAAACAAACCTCCGCTTTGCAATCCTATTTTGTTAGTTGAAACCACTTTCTACCAGCTGTTTCTGAAGACTGCCAATGTAACACAAATATATCATCAGAAGAAAATTAGCAGAAAGGAGATTGGGCATGAATTATATCCAAAACCAAAGCACAATAAGGAAACAACCACAATATCAGCACAAAGTAGGTACATTCAAATTCTTATTCTGTAAATTGCTTGGAGTTATTCTTATTGAAGAAGAATAAATAAATATATCATCCTGATTTGTAAAATGGCTTATAGAAACATGCGCAAACATGTTCATTAACAAACTGATCATGGGTGACAATATTAATGATAAAATACTGTCACTGTTTTAGAGTTCATTGGAAGCTAACTACTAATGAGTTGATTTGTTCAGTTCAATCATGAAAAAAAATGACTGTTCAGATTAGTGTAGAAAAATTTCTATTAAAGAGCTGTAATCGTATCCCAGGGATGGATATAAGATTGCTATAGATAATATATAATTTGGATGACTTAGTACACTTCTTTATGTTTTTAGTATAGATATATTGACTTTTGTTATGGTTGTAAGGTTTATGGGCGGTCAATAAAACAAACAAACTTTTCCTCTAGCTTGCCAATAAACTACTTGTATCAATTATCCCCATTGGTAAATAATGATACAAATATATGTTGGCCAGGTTCAAGACAGTTTAGGATTTGGTTTATGATTTGAACTTGGGTCTCTTTTTTATAATTATATAAAATAATTTATTATTTTTATTAAAGCAAAAGCAGTGACTCCTTATATTATAGCAAATAATGCTGTGCAAAAATGCAAAAAACACTTGCTAATTAATAAATAGGGTTAGAGACAGGAAGGAGGCAGATTAGCCATGCTATGTGCAGAACTCCAGAATACAGTTATTGGACTGGATCTCTAAGGTTTGTTATTTTGTGTATACATATGACATTGAGAAACAATTTCATATTTATAGACATGGCTCAGGAAAGCAAGACATTACATGTTTTTCCTTATCTTCTAAGGAAACAACCATTCATTAGTTTTAAAAATATAAAGCATTTTCTTATAGATGATAGTGAGGTAGATTGTATGTGTGTGTGTGTGTATGTATTCACAGACAAATATGTGAATACTAATATATTATCTGTAGATGGAAATTATTTTAAAGCATATAAGTTAACAGCACATTCTTCACTTAAGTCTTGAATATAGTGAAACTTATCCTACAGAAACTGGGTATAAGACTTCAGGTTAAGATGTTCATTCTTTTCCATGCTGCTGGATCACATACAATATCTGGAAAAATATATTTATGCTTCTTTCAAGAATCCAAAGCGCTTCCAGAGATTTCTTAGACAACTAAATATATTGTTTAAATAATGGGTCTGCATTCATGCAATCTGGGATCCATTTAGACCTGTGCAAACATTCAGGTTCTAGATTAGTTCTCTTTAAGAAGATAATGATTACAGGGGACAAAATAAATTCTTGAATTTCATCTTGAACGTTTATATATTATACCATATCTACATCTTCACACTGCATCTAAAAGATCTAAAGCTGTTGGGAAAGTTCTCTTAAGATTCACATGATGAGTATAAAAATGTGGAACAAATTGATTACCATCCTACTCCGTTCATGCAAGGAAATTAGATAAAAATCCCATTCCCTTTTATAAAAAAGCACCAATCCATCAGGACGACTTGATACAACATTCAAACCACATTACGTTTTTGACAGTTATATAATTGTTGCTTGATTTTACCACATTGGTTTTATGTACTTTCATTTAAATCATGTGCTATTGGAGCAAACTCCAGTTTGCACTTTTTGCTTGTTCTTAAATTTCATTTTTTTCCCCGTCAGGCATCAAGTTCAGCTATTGCTAAGCATAAAAATATTTAAATGAAGTATTTACCATAGTATACAAATACCATGCCACTTTTTCATAATGTTGTGTTAGCAAAGGAAAATGGTCATGATTTTATTCAAACTTGTGAAAACAGAGCATCATAAGAAATTTTCCTTGAATTTTCTTTTTCTAAAACTGATAACCAACCATGGAAAACCCTTTATGTGTTTGAATCTCTCTGGCTTTTGTCGTGTAGTTGATATATTTGGATGAGAGAGTAGGAAAAGCTAAAGCATGAAATGAACTGATGAATAAACATATCCATTGCAGATAGTTAATCACAAAGAGAGATGGAATTACTGCAAGTGATGTAAACATTTTCCCCAAAAACGTTGCATGCAAAATGTGAGGGAGATTTTTGGTAAATAAAAAATACTTTAATAGTCTATTTAAAAAAAGAAAATGTGATTATTTGTCTCCACAAGACTAGAAAGAATTCTAATTAACAGAAAACATCTCTACAGTGAGAGGTTGTAAAAATAAAGCAAACCAATTCCAAGAGGGGTTTTCAATTTCTTGCCTTAAAATCAGCAACAAGTTGACATACTGTTCAATTCTTCACACATTTCATTACTAAAATAGCCCATTTCCCCATAAAACTAACAAGGCATAAAGGTGACCAAACTTCTATTACCTAAAGCTAAAGATTTTACGGCTATGTTTCTTCAAATTAAATCAGTTTTCTGTGTTTCCCCCATCCCCATGGTTTAAATATATTTATACATTGTTAAAAGGATTGCAATAAATTTCTGTCAATATACAAATATTTTAGAAAGAGGCATTGAAAATTTTCAGCAGAAATAGTTCTGTGAACAATTTGGAAACTGACATTAGTTATCATTCCACTGTTGAAGTACCTTATGCACATACTTCCCATTCATACTATAGGAATATTGTAAGAAAAAATATTGATGAACTAAAAGGTAGAGGTTATTCCATAATTAATGTGACCTTGAATGTCTTACAGACATGGGATGCATTCATACCTGGAAGTACAGAAGTATTTGTGTGAAATGCTCCCCTGTCTATTGAATGAGAACATTGACATATAAAGAAATTTCTTTTGTGCACTGCTTCAAACATGGGATCCAGAATCAAAAGCTATCCATGGATGAGTCTCTTTTGTTTTTAATAGTTTTAGGGCTACCTTTTTCCACCCTTACTTTTACTAAATCATAATTTGGAAAGTTCTCAGAAATGCATAATAAAGCAAATAGTTGTTCATAGGTGTGATCTCAAATTTCCTGAATAGAGGATGCTGTTCATTAATTTAGAAGCATGCTGCTTCCAATTTCAACCAAACCAGGAGTGCACTTTTTTATCTGAACCAAGGGCCACACTTGGACTGAGTAGATTTGATTTAATTAACATTTAATAAAAATAAAATAAAATATAGCTAATATGATTTCTGTTCAGTCATGTTTTAATTATGACTTCCTATTACATTAAAAATGTGGTAAAAAAATTCTGAGGGCTACACCAAAGCTTTCAGAGGCTGCACACAACCCTATGACCTCAAGTTCTACAATAAAACAACTGTCTATATCACAGATACTATTTTAAAGTTTCCTTTGTGCACTAGTCAAGGAAGGAAGAAAAGAAGATAGGCAGGTTTTTACAGTTTTTCAACTTAAAAATTATAAAACAAAGGTAAGCTTTGCTTTCCAAAGTTCTGAATGTTTGACAATTTATTCTTTTTCTAATTAAAATACCCTTTCTGACATATGTCAAACCATGAAACTCTTATAAAAATAACATTGATGGGATTAAACTGGTTAACAGAAAAATTAGCATCAATTAAAATTAACTTCAAGTTGCATTAGTATTAAAAGGACCAATTCAAATTATTATCCGATTATGACTCTGTCCTTGGCTGTTCTTTAAAAATCAATTCAAGCCTTCCTGAAAAGATATATTGACACAAAACTATGACAAATGATTATGTAGATAAGCTATGTTTCTTGGAGAATGGGAAGATTTCCTTAAATTAGTTATCTTCGTTTATATCATATATTACATTTCAAAATGTACAGACACCCAATGTACTTTTTTTAACAACATATACATGTGAGTTTATAGAGCCATTATAAAAAGTTTTTGATTCTAAATTAAAAGCCATAGAAATAGAATCAAAATAATGGAGGTTGATAGTACAGTCAGTGCTTATTTTCATAATTATTGACAGCTGTATCTTTGGCATTGGAAATTCAGTACAATTTTCAGAAAAAAATGGTGTTGCTTACAGCTTTTTAAACAAGGACAAACAGGATTGACCAAAGTACAAAATTTGGGGGATTATTATTAAAGATTTATTTTTTTATATATTTTTAGGCAAGGTTAATTTAAGGACCCTGAATTACCTTCTCATCTTAGGGTATGGTGCAGACTGTATGAATTCATTTAAAAATCAACTAAATGGTACCACGTTTCCCGGAAAATTATATGTAATATAATATATATTTTTATATTTATTTAGAAGCTTTGAAATAGTACAGTAAACACTTTGCAACACGGTGTATAAACTACAGAATGTCTCTGATATTTTGTGGGCTTGCAGATTAACAACATTTTCAAGACCCACAGGTGAAAAGAACATGATTCACAATTTCTTTTGTAAAGTTGGAATAGTCTGGGGAACACTTGATCACACAAAAATAATAT
>JANHJO010001557.1:203825-216789 GCA_032468235.1 Pseudoxyrhopus heterurus | reverse complement strand
CAAGATAACTATCATATAATTATCAATAAATAGCAATAGCACTTAGACTTATATACTACTTCACAGTGCTTTACGGCCATCTCTAAGCTGTTTACAGAGTTAGCATATTGCCCCAACGATCTGGGTTCTCATTTTACTGACCTCAGAAGGATGGAAGGCTGAGTCAACTTTGAGCTGCTGAAACTTGAACTGCTGAACTCTGTTCTGAAATCTCTTCTGACCTTAACCCCAGGTGATGAGTCATCCTTCACAACCTTCCTCAAAAGCTCTGTAAGTAATTATATCATATTTACTACTATAACCATTGCATTTTAAGATACGAAACATCTTTGAATTTTCAACATTTTCAAGGATTTAAACTACCAAGAGCCTTCCCTATAGAGTCCTCATTTGATCCAAGCATGCTTTCAGTCTTCTGTTGCTTTATTTATTAATTAGACATGAACACAAGGGAATACCAGAGACTATCCCATAGATCTTTTTTAATATAGAAATTTACAATATATGCTGCTAACAACCAGCAAGGGGTAAAATGTCTTGCTTATCAAGCAATTCACATTGGGTATTTGAGGAGAAGTTGGTGGATTATAAGTACCAAATTCATTAATTTTTCCTCTTCTGAGACAGTAACTTGATTCCAGAGTTGTATTGCAGTTTTTAAAAAAACATTCAAGATTTCCTGAATGGGACTTTGTACAGGTTTGCATTGCCTTCCTAACCTTAAAAGTTGAATCATTTTTAAAAAATCTTCATAAAACATCTTCCTAAAGTTAGTTGGGTTAGGGGTCAAGATAACAAGAAACATTTAAATGTAGTACACTATTTTTAAAAATATAAACAGCATCTTTTTGTGGCTAATAATGAAAATCTGTTAAATTTAAATGCTATTTGCTTTGGATTGTAGTAAGCATGAACTGAAGATTTAATCCTTTCCCCCACTAAGTTACAGTACATAAATGTATGTTCTGTGAAGATGCTGGTTTTTTAGAAGGATTTTTCCATTCATATCAATAGATGATTTCCTCTTATGGAAAAGAAAGACCTCTGAGGAGGGAATTTCCTGACAGACAGAAAACATTTAAACTTCTCCTTTTAACATTTATGTAACCCCAGTAACTATCACCTTCTTTTATTGCTACAAATCTTATATAAAAGAATTAATGTAATAGCTGTTAAACTTAATTGCTTTTGTTGTTGAACTTCCTAGAATTCTTATATAAAAATAGGATTCAAATTCCTTGAAAATCCTCCTGTAAGAAAAAAAACTTTTATTGTCATCAAAAAGGATGCTATTTAGTCTAACACGGACTGAAGAACATGTGTTGAGTCATAAACATACATCAGAGAAGCATCAGTGTTTAGTAGGCGATTATTAATCACCAAGTATTTCTCTATTCAGCTTGTGAATTATGACTGAATTTTCTGGAAGTGAAATAGCATTAGTCATCCTGGAAAAAAAGCATTTGGAACATGTTCTGAGATTTCTTGGAATGGGGAGACAGCTCAGTGGAAATGCTTATATCTTGCTTAGAAAAAATTATACATTTTAGCAGAAACATGTTCATTTACAGTTCTGTTTCAAACTCAGTCTTCAAGCGTTCAAAACCAAAGCATCCATCTCTCTCTCAAAAAAAAGGAGCAGGGTGTTATGAAAAAGAAAGGGGAAATCTGTTGCCCTGACAACATGCTAATCAATCAGCAAAGTCATAACTTGTGATAGAACTCCAAAATCATGACACAGAAGTTCTGTTTTGATACTGCAGTACACCTCCATGCATACTTGTTTTAACATGTCCAGGTATAGAAAAATCTACTGTTTTTACTCATTTGAAAACTCTCATCATTTGTAATTTTTCTAATGCTCTAAAGGACATTTGTTGAGATGGGCAGCTATAGAAATTAAAACAAACAAATAAATAAATACAATAATTATATCTGCTGAAGATTTTAAAGTATTTTGAACTGCAGTATTTTCTGAGTTGAATTTCATTTAAAACATGAGCATTGCCTGGTGATTTTTATTTTTCAAGTTGCAATTTGACTCAGCTTTTTCCTAAAATGGATTTGTAACTGTTGGATGAATACCATCTGGTGTAGACAACTTATTTTTATTTACTGCATCAATCTATTCCAAAATTTTGTCACTTGACTTTTACCTGTCACAAACTTATAAACTTATAAAATGTATTATTCTATCATATTGGCTACTTTCACTTATTTAATTATGCATTTCTTAACTCACCTTTTCCAGCATTAAAAAATAATTCCAAGGAAAATGTTCAATGTATATCTCAGTGCTAATCCAAATAACTTTTATCTATTTCATCAATTCTTTAAATAGTCCTAGAAAGCTAGTAAACATTCATTTTTTTATAATAAGTAGCTATGCATTTTTTACCTAAAGTTCATTTTATTTTCTCCATTTACAGTATCTTACAATGTTAATATTGCAATACTAAAATGTATTCTGCCTATAATCTGCAGTTTTTAAAATATTTTCCATCCACCATGATGGGGTTAAAGCCATAGTCAAGTACTTTCCATGGTAGGCCATTGAGAAGAAGACAAAGAAAGGTATTTCTGTTTGATTCCATCACTGAAGCCAGAAAAAAAAATCACTTTTAAAATTATCCATGTAAACATTTAGATAGTTCTCTGTGTTTTTAACTGGAAATTCTGAGACTGACTTCTTAGTGAAGCACAAAACAGATTTCCTGATCAGATCCAGGCCTCAACCATATACAGAGCATGTACATCAAACCATTATTATTATTGTTACAATCACCACAATTTTAATGAAATAAATTCAGTAATTTCAAATATTTTGACAATTAAATGTTTATTAAGTCAAATTAAATATATTTATCCCCTCCATTTTTTCCTCCTTTTTTTTAAAGAAATAACACGTCAGCTGAGTGATAATGTGGCTAATGTGCTGCATACCCATTAGATTCTAATTTTGGGGACTTTTCTTATTTAGTCTTTTTATTTAATTCAAAATGTAAATTGTAATGTTTTCTTAATCCTTTTTTTTTTGGTGCAATCTAACCCAGGAAAATGCTAAACTTGATTGTGCTATGGACATTATTAGCCATTCTACTACAATTATCTTTTGTATAAAGTATTGCTGTTACCTTTATAAGTGAAATAAAAATAGTTTCTTCATCTATCTCTATCTCTGCCTGCTTTTCTCCACATTGTGCTATTAAGGCATTGATTTCTTCTCTTAATAAATACATTCTATAAAAATATCAGCTATGTATTTTTTAGGTTTAGTACTGAGTGCAAGAATCAAAACCACCTTCCACCCTACAAATATTTATGGGTTGCTATTAACTTGTAATACAGGGTTTATTTCAATTCATTAGGAAATTAAATGCTGAATTCTAATGAAAATTAAGGCTTTGCAAATTTGGATGCTAGCTTGTCATTTTTGATGCACTTTGTAAGCTGTATAAAACAAAGAAAATATGATAGATCTGAGTTTAGCTTGTGGATATTAGCAACGTGCCTCTAAAATAGCTTTGAGTGGAATATGCTTGGGATGGATCTTGATGTGAACAACAAGTTGTCAACTCCCATCTATATCCAAAATTTCAAATGTACACCAGATGTTGTTCATGGGAATGTATGTTTTTAATATGAAGATCTAATAAGTAGTATCTAAATCTTAACAGTAATATAAAAATTGTCCATTATCTCAACTATTCAATCTAAAAGAAAAGCTATTATTTCAAGATTGAATTCTTATTTTACAATGGGCTAATTTCAAGACAGAAATAAGGATGACTAAAAGAGATCAAATTAAGTACTCCAGTAGCAAGTGTATTGTTTGAAATTGCTGATATCACCTCTGCTGTCTTTCAGACTTTAATTTCCTTCAAAAATCTCCCTGAAATATTTGTAGTAGTTGTACTATTACATAAATGTTTTGCTGATGAAAGGTGCCTTCTTCTGTTCCAATGATATAGATTTTAATAATCACTGAATATATTTCTAATGAAAGGAAAAATTCGTCTTGCAATGTAAAAATGAGTTGATAAACATAGTAATATATCATCTTCATTCAACATATTTTATCTAGCTCATAATGTGAAGCATATAAAGAAATAACTCTTCCAAGCTATGCAGCATCTTCTGTGTTGCCTACATAAACATTACCATATGGATGAAGATCATAAAAATTCAGAAAACATCAAAATAGAAAATTCAAATTCATTGAAGTATGATCAAGGAAACCAAAAAATAGTGGAGTAGAAGGAAAGTATAATTTCCTGTAAGATGTCCTCTAAACACTGCTCCATAGTACAAACATTATGATGCTGAACAAATTGCAACGAAGAGGCCCCACAAACTGCTACATAATGTGCAGAAATGATGATGTTGCTAATTGTTCACTTAAGACCGTGTATAGTAAGGCAAAACTTCTAAAAAACAAGCTAGGCGTTTTTGTTTAAAAAAAAATAAATGCATCTTCAACAGTGTCCTAGAAGTAGAAAGCTTAAAATGCCACAACTGTTTAAAAAAAATCAATGCTATATGGAGAGTAATTGACGAGGGTGAAGAATTTCAGAAGAATGTGTGTTTTTTTTCTCCCATTGTCTTTATCTATTCCTAGCAAGCATATTGGAAATGATGTTTTACTCCTACAAAAGGAACACTTTCTAGCATCCTTTTTGAACAGTACTTACTCAAATATGGTGGTTTGTAAGGCGCTCGTGTATTAGACAGCAGTCCATCCAGTTCCTTCCTCTCCAGGGTGCTGTGAAGGGCCTTCTCTTTGCCAAAGGTGGAGAAAGATCTCTCTGCCCCTGGCTGGGCTTCTGGTGTTTCAAACACTTCGGTGTCTGGAACAGAGTCCATTCCAGGTACATGAAGATTGCTGCGGTAATCCGCAGCCTGCCGTCCATCAGAAGGGACAAAAGAGGGCATCCAACACCGATCTGAGTGACCCAGTGCTTTACATTCCTCTGTGCAATTAGAGAAGAGATCCATGCCTATAAGCAGGAAAGAGAAAAACTGCAGATATAACCTTTAGTGTCATCACCTGCTGAAGGCATGGTGATAAAAAAGATACTTTCTATTCTATTATCATCTTACCAGTAAAGAATTTGATTATTAAGTCTTCAAAGAAGCTTCATTATTCAAAAAAGAAAAAGAAAGAAAAAAGATAAGAAGTACAAGAAGGTTCCACAACTGGCCAAATAATCATAAGATGACAACTGGGATCACTGTCATTAAAAAAAATTCTTGTCTCCTGCTTTGTCAAACCATCCAGGGACAAGTCCCACTTTCTGAAGGTGAAGGTGTCAGCTTAATGACCATTAATAGACTACATAGGCCTAATGTATATGCAAGGGTGTGACATATAAAAAATACCGATGGTGGGGGGGATGTTGAAAATGTTCCTGAAAATTTCAACGAATTAGGCCATTGTTTTTTTTTAAAGAATAGGCTCCTCAGACTTTCTTCCACTTAATCCCACTAGAGTCCTAAGTCACATTAGAAGCCTATAAAAAGAAACTTCTAAAATTCACAGCAAGTCTAATATGACATAGATCCAGTTTGTATGACAAATGTGTGAATGCTTACTCTATACCAATATGAATCCCTGCCAACTGAAAACAGTATGCTTATAAATCCTTTTAAATGCATCCATTTCTCAAATGATAAGCAAGCTTTTCACTCTGTGTCTTATGATGGGTATTTCTTTTTTCATATGAAACTGAGTCACATTTCTTAAAGAAATAGCAATATACTTAAATGAAATAGACCATTAATTGTGATAATATTAATACATGTGCAATAAAAGTTAAAGAAGTAAAAAGTTATTTTTTACAGTGTTGCTCAGAAAAGAAGTGAAGAGCTGTTTATGCCTGTACAATAAACAAGGATACTCTCTTGCTGATTTGATTCAACAATGATCAAATTATAATCATTTTCATATACATACATGTCACCCATTCCCTACACATTATAATTCATTAACATAATAATGCTAAATGTTAAACATTATTTGGTCAGAACATCATCAGGTAAAAGATATATAACCAATTTCCAGAATTATTGGATTCATTGGAAGTGCATCATGGAAGAATTCCAAATCTGCTGATAAGCTGTAGGCCACACAAAGTAGGAATTATTTGCTATAACAAATGTATCTCTTCAGTGTCAGTCCCCAAGAATGACATTTGGAGTCTAAAGATTATATTTTCCAATTCAGGAACGCCTGCTATTGAATAATACATCAACATGAATACATAAACCATATGATCAAAAGTATATAACTCCCGAAGATTAGTAGTAAAGATAGGTTAGTATTGTCTTCTACTAACTTTCAGTTTAATTGGATGCATGTTGGTAAAAATCCCACAGTTACCAGTAATTTTTTTAGGAAGGAAGGAAGATTTGACTTAATTAATACTTTATAATACTTTGAAATGTTATTTTAAATTTAGAAAAAAAGAATTTGGCTTTGTCTGAAATCTTCTACAGATAATTGCAATCACAAAAGTTGGAAATAATTAATTAATGAATGAACTGTTGAGCAATGTACATGTAAACATCACCTGGAAATAAAATTTTAGAGGAGCAATATGCACACACAATATAAAACAAATTATATACATGCACACAAACATATTATATACATGCACACAAACATATACAGATAGTCCTCAATTTATGACAACTAGGACTGAAATTTCTGCCATAAGTCAATGTGAGTCATCATGTGATCAGACATGATATTACCATTTTAATGCAGTCATTAAGTGAATCACATGATTAAGTGAATGATTGTGGTCATTAAGCAAAATTAGTTTTCCAAACTGTCTTTGTTTCTCAGAAGTCATTCTCGGAAAGTTGTAAATTATGATCACATGACTATAAGACACTGCAATCATTAGAAATACAAGCCAGTTGTCAGGCACTGGAATTGTGAATACATGACCGCATGGTGATATAATAGTCATAACTTTGAACATAGGTACGGTAAATAAGTCAATTTTTCCAAGATTGTCATAATTTTGTAAAAATGTTAAACTATTGGTTCTAAATTGAGGACAACTTGTATATTAAAACGTAATATAAATGCTTGCAAAATAAATGGCTAGTTTACTTACTACTGGTAAAACAGTAGATACAAATATTAACCAAAAATGAAGTTTTTTTCATGAAATGCCATTTATATTGAATACAGTTCATTAATCCAGCTTTGTTCTACCTTCTGCCCTCCAGATGTGATGGGACCCCAATTCCAATTCTTTTGGAGGACAAATCAAGAGTGTACTGCTTAGTGTTCCAGGAGATGTGATCATAATAAAATCAGATGAAAATCAGAATGAAATTATCATAGTTCATGATAACTAAAGTGATTTGAACTTATTAAATTATACATTTAAATATATGATGAAATATATTAATTTCCACAATTGAGGCCTTCAAATGAGGAATTATGAGGCACTCGCACAATTGCTAGTCAACATAGCTACTTTTAGAAAATACCAACACATCTAGAAGCTATTTGGCTGGAGAAGGATACAACATCTAAAAATGTGCCCTTACTAATAAGGCCAATTGACTCACTGATACAATTATTCACAAACTTAACACTGCACTAAGTAAATGTTAAAAACATACATTTTGAATAACTATTTAATAATATTTAACAAAAGCTCCTGTCCAGTCTCGTAGACTGAAGCTATGAGACCATTTTCCTTTATAGTCCAAAAAATTGAAGCCAAAACTCTGGTTTGAAATTATATTCATGTATGTAAACAGATACATGTTTGTAAGTAAACACACAGACACTTATACCTGTTAGGTAATCTCAATATAGAAATTAAAAGCTTGTTACAGGATTTCTAGCAGGTGGTTCTTCACAGCGTCAAGATATTCTAAAATTCTAAAGACACAGTGTTATCAGAAGCACAGGTGCAGACTTGGTAAACTGAAAATACCAGTGGCTTACTGCCTGGTGATTTATTTGGTGTTTTTTCCCCCCTCAAACCTGACCATCATAAAAACTAGATTTAGGGTACAATTCTACACACTTTATGCTTACTTTAGAAGCTAGACCCAATGAACTCAGTGTATGGGCAGTGATTAAAGATAAGAATACAAAAAAGGATATAAAGAAAGAAGCTTTCATTTTCTGTTGTTTACCACTTCACTTTTTATGTAAAGTGCTGATATAGTTTTTTATATATATAAAAACAAGTGTTTCTAATCACTAAGTGAAAACATATTTAGTTTGTATAATAGCACACAAAGATGTACATATGGTTTGATGTGTAAGAAGCATGTTTTGGGGACGACAACAATAGTATGTTAAGCTTGATTTCAAGTATTATTTCTTTAAATTTATGATTTGCTTCTTCCCAAAGGATAGAAATGAACTTACATAACAATAAAAATATATCCATCCAGCCAAGCTATTTGTTACATATGGTAAAATATTGTTAAATATTTTGTAGGGACAAACAAATATTAACTGATGTTCAATAACATTTGTACCACTGACTTCTAACAAAAATTAGAGCTTTTCACTATTTGACAAACCTCCTGGTTAGAACAGATTCCTAGCATCAAGAAATGTGGCAACAACTATTCATTCCATAGTCTTTTACAAACCAAAAATCCCAATATTGTATTTAAAGGAAATGTTCAATCCATTCAAATGCTTCCATTCTCTCACGTAATCATTTCAACACTCAAATAGTCTCTCAATGAATACATTTGTTATTTCAGCCAATTTACAGGAAAGGAATTAAGTCTACAAATAACATCTGCAAAGTATGAATGTTTCTCTTTTTAATTAGCATTTTATAAGTACATATGAGTTATAGATTTTCAACACTTATACCAAAAGAATACTAATAACACAGTGTATGCTTTATGTTCATTACTCTTCAGTCAACTGAAGTAAAAATGATTCCAATAACTTGCAAACTATACCTTTCTCCAAAAGGCAAATGTGGGAATTGGTGAAACCATGTGGAACATGGGTGGAGAGATCTTGCTAAGTTCATTGAGATTGATGTAACCAAGCACAAGACCATGACTCTCACAAAATATTAATGTTTACACAAAATAATAATTTAATTTGCTTATTTTGTTCTGAAAGTCTGATATTTGCAATTTGTTTCTTGAAGTAAAAAGGGGGAGAGGAGAGAAGTGATGCACAAAAAACCCTCTCCAGAGATATTAAGTCATCTCCAATATATTATATGTACTAATGATCCAACTATAAGTAATTGGTCTGCCAGATTACATCTACTTTCTACCTGATGTTACATTTTCAATAGCAATAGTGCTTTCCATTTCTTTAATTTGAAGGCTGGTCACCTAAACTTTCCTTTGAACAATCTACATCTGTGAGCCTTCTGTTCTCTCTTGTCTGACCATGCAATTGCAAAACATCAATCCCACAGCAGAATCTAGACCATTATGATTAACAACCAAAAATGGGAAAAATTTCAAATATGCTCATTGTCAAAAAGCCGTTTTAGCATATCCCTATACAGTTTCATACAAAACAACTGAAATATCAGAATCATCTTTAAATAGAACTGAAATAAAAGTCAGTGTAGATTGGATAAGGAAAATAGTAATTTCTGTCACCTTTGTCTTATATTCTTTGTTTTCCACTCAGAATTTGCAAAGTATTTCTTCAAGAGTCTATAACTAAAAACCTCTGATTCATTTTGCAGATGGCAAGAAATGTTTCTGAACTCTCTTAACAAAATCTATCCTCTAAAATTGTACATATTCAAACTATTTAGTGGGAGTTCTTTGATACACACTAGGAACAAAAAAGGCCCAACAAAGTACTCTACTGCATGCCAGACAATGTTGCATATTTAAGTGGTGTTCCATTGATACGTAATAAGCAAGTCATTAGAACTATCTACAATCTAATCCTGTAAATCTTTGATTTTTGTATATAAGTGAAGACTAAAAAAATACAGCCTCTTTTTCCACACTCTATTAGAAATCAAATTTCAAATCAGCATTATGTTTTAGAAAGAATGAAATGGTACCTTTGTTTCAAGCCTAGCTCACAAGAGAGATGGGTGTTTACAGTATATAACATAAAAAACTCACAGAAACAGATTCTTAGAAGCTATGTTAAAACTGTCAGAATATTTCTTTTTTATCCTGCCTTATTATTTTTATAAATACTACTAAGTCAAGACAGAGAATATACACAATACATCTTCCTCCTCCTATTTTCCCCACATCAACAACCCCTTGAATGAGTTGGGTTCAGACAGAGTGACTGGCCCAAGGTCAGCCAATTAACTTTCATGCATTGGCCAGGACTAGAACTCCCAGTCTCCCAGTTTCTTGCCTGCTGTCTTAACCACCAGACCAAACTGAGTCTCAATAATACAAGATATAATATAAGATAACATATTGCCCATGGATAATGTACCCACATAAATTTAGATAATTCATCTCCATTACTGTACTTCACATTCAGAAACAAAACTGTTAAAAAAATACAGAGGGCTTTCTATCATCATTTATCATCTACTGTTCTCCTTGGATTTTAAATTTATTTTTACTATGAAGCCATGGTCTTTTTTACAAGGCTTTGCTTTGATATATTCTAGATAATCCCTTTTCTAGCTCACAAATGTTGTTTGCATTATTTTGTTACAGACAAGATTTATTTTTTTAAAATGTAATATATTATTCAAAAATACTTTTTCAGAAAAATGAATATTTATAATTTGTTTTAACTGAGCTATTATTCATGTGAAGAAATTTTTCACAATGCTTTATTGAATTATAGCAGAGAATGTGACTTGTAGTTTAGATCTTACAGTTCTCTAGCTTTACAAAAATAAATCCACCATTTTTAGAAGTACCAGTGCAGTCCATTTCTGAGCTAATTTATAAACACCTAGAGTCAGTTTATCTTGAATGTGCTTTCTAAATGTATTGTATTTAAAATGAAGTGATACAGGTAAGTTGCCTGTCTACTAAAGAAAGAAGTTTTTTAATGGGGGCACTCTGATTATGGAATTCATGTCTCGGACATGCTTGTGTTGATATTTCCATTGTAATCTTTTCCATTCCAGCAGAAAATGTTTTATTATTCCAGGCTTTTTAGTTGGGATTTTTAAACCACATTTAGCTATTTTCAAAATACTCCACTTCTAGTGGATTATTTCATTGCTATTGGTCAGTCATTCTCTCACAGCCCAAACTGAATCAGGGGTTGCTGTGGGAAAAACAGGAGGCCATAGCATTACGTCTACTGACTTGGATTGTACAAAATAAATGGTGGGGCATAAAACTAATAATAAACACACTCTATGGCTGTTTTAACCTGATTTAACCTCTTTTTCTGTGCATTGAGCTGGGGTGGTAAATGAGGCCATTCTGTGATGTATACACTTGTTTTTTATTGCAAGCCTTTATTATGTGTTAATTATGCATTATGTTTTTCCTTTTGTTAGATTATTTTTATTAGATTGCTTTGGTTTTTTATTCTTTCAATGTTTTTGTCTTTTGACACCATACAGAATCACAGATTGTGAGAGGGTGGCTTTGTAAATCTTTTAAATGCATAGATAAATAAATGCTAGTCTAACATTATTTTAATGCATTTATGAATTTTAGCTTTTCAACTTTATTTCCACCATACAAAGTGTCTCACTGTGAAGTGATATATAAATATAACATACGACTGGTTAGGAGATATATTTCAACAGAGCCATCTGTACCTGTTATCCTTAAGACAGAGTCAAAGCCATGACACATTAATCAACAATAGGCAATTTGGTCTTGCATGACCACGTAGGAAGAAAAGAAGAGGCTGAAGATTTTTTTTTCCTTTAAAAAAGGAGGAACACTAAAGTAAAATCTATTCAAGTTTCATTATAGTATGGTTTGAGACCTAATGGGTAATCATAATTTCTTCAGAAAATGTTGGCTCTTCAATATGTGCTAAATCAGGGGCATCACGTTGTTGTCACGTGATGTATTGTGATGTTTTTCCCCTTTGCTAAAATGAGGGTAGGCGTGGCCAGCATATGACACATCCAGCGTCCCATGGGCTGCGAGTTTGACACCCCTGTGCTAAATAATTAGTTGTGGAATTTGCTTTTGCTTTTTTTAAAGAAAAGAATTTACAAAGGAATATCAGTGTAATGCTGTTATAGAGTAATAAGAATGAGAAGCAAATGGAAGACATAAACTGAAATCATAAAAAGAAATGAAAGATGAAATAAGAGAAACAATGGGCCAAAAGTTGTTGTAAGGTCCAAATAAATACATACAAAATTCCTGGCAAGTATTGGGATTTTCCAATAGTTAAGTCAAGCAAAATATAAACATTTTGAAAACTTTATTATTCAGTATCATATTTATCTGATGCTAGTGAAGAAAACTGATTTTTGATTGACAAAATGGAAATAGGTTTAAAATCATTTAGTGTATTTGGCATCTTTACCTCTCTATATGAGACTATTAGACTATTGATGAAGTTGGCAACTAAAGTATTTAGATAAATTAGCTTCTTTACTTATTACTTTCTGCCTGAACCAACAGTTTAATTATTATCCATATTATATTTACGTATTAGCATATAAACACAATGTTCTTTAACATCCTCTAAACAAGGTAGAAAAAAGAACTGTACGTTTATCAGATACTCTAACCCCATAGCCCCAGCATCAATACTTGTCTATGCAATGAAAAAAAAAACGAATGCAAAATGATTGTGTAATTTGGCAAACTATGAATTATTAATATAAAGTAAACATTCATATCAAACTCTTAATTCTGATTAAAAAACAATTGCTGAATGCAATTTATTCCTCTCTTATATTTGCAGAAACTTGAATCTAAAGTTCACAGATCAATCCACAAACCAAATATGCAGAAAGTCATGAATCTGAAGTCAATTAAAATTAGATTAAGTGAAAACATTTCAACTTAGTAGTAAAGT
>JANHJO010001557.1:158663-170333 GCA_032468235.1 Pseudoxyrhopus heterurus | reverse complement strand
GTTGTACTTCCAGGCAGCAGAAAGAAAGTGGATGCTGGTGGGTAAGAAGGCTTTGTAAGGGTTCAGGGTAGGGCTCAAAGAGAGGGCGTTGGACTTTACCACCACTGCAGCACATCCTGGGAGTCTCATCCTGCCACTTCAGGGCATGGTATCAGGCACAGGTTAACCAAGGTCCGAGATCAACAACCTTTTCCCTGGAGTAATCAATCTGAAACTCATATTTAAAACCAGACAAATACTTATTAGTTCAAGGCATTGATCTGATTTGTGATATCTTTTTATTGTATTTAGCTGTAGCTGCCTGATTAATATAGGGGTTATTTTTACAGCCTCTCTATTGACTTCAGGATGTGGTTGACGAAACTTTTTTGCAGCTTCCCCTTCTTGTGTTTTCCTAATCATATCTGTAAATCTTTTTCCTCCGTTTTCCCCCTCTTTTCCATTTAACTGGTATTACAGTAGAAGGAACAGATTCGTCTGAACTGAGAAGGTCAGTGTAGGAAGTGAGTTGGGGCTGGGACACTATGCAGGAGAAATTCAATTCACAATCTGTTGGCTCAGTGGTGGTGGGTGATTGAAACTCATAAGGGAATATCATTCCTGCCGCCTTGAGTTTGGAAGCAGTTCCATAGGTTGAAAGCGTAGACATTTTGGTGAGGTACCTGTAAGGAGCCCCAGACCACTCCTGAGTGAAGGAGTCGAACATCTGCCAGTTTGAACTGAGGTAATGGAATGTGAGGCAAATGGCAGTTGGAACAGAGTTCTTTTCAGGTGGGGAGGGGGAGTGGAATTCCTTAACATCAGAGCGTGTTAATTACTGTATAAAAAATACTAATGAAATACTAATGATCTGATGGTCATTTTGAAAAATCCTTTCTTAGCGAGCACCTAGCAGCCAAGAGGAACATACATGCCAAATTTCAAGTTTGCAGGCTTTACGGTTCTGGAGATTTCGTGATCAGTGGTACTTGTCTTATATATATATATATACACATTTTAATGATTTTCACTCAAAATCTTTGCATGGCCTTACCTTGTGTTTTCATTGAGAAAATATACGGCCTGGGACACATAAACACAAACACCCATCAATACCTTTTTGGTACAATATCAGCACAAGAGTTATAATCAAAGTATTCCTCTTCTAGAACTGCATAAATTAGCCATTTGCTCATACATTTCCCAGATTATCTTTTCTGGCATATAATTTAAGAGAATTATTATTGTTATTATAAACTGCTTCGAAGATCCAGGGTCATGCTCCTTCCCCCCCAACTCCTCTACTTTAGGATATCAAGGGGACAAAGGCAAAACACAGAAGATTGACTCCAGATAGTGGTATCAAAGACACTAAATGACAAAATTCACTCCGGCATCTTCTCCCAATCTTTTTTAATGGTTGAATAATTAAGAGACATGTGCTATTGATTCAGCATTAAAGCAAAAACTGATTTAATATTTGAAAAATCTTCATCTGTAAACAGAGTGACCTTTTCCCAGGAGAATCTTTACTTTGATTACAGGAAGTAGGTTGTATAGATTTCACAGGTAGTCCCAATAATTAGCAAACCCCCTGTTGTAGTATGGCTCATCAATGGGAGGCAGAGAACTGTCACAGTATTAATATTTTCATATTAGAAGGCTTACAATTCCAATGCTTCCTGTTATTTCTTACTTCAATAGGACTAAGATTAGAGAGGCAAGTATACTTAGAGAGTAAGTCTACTTGAACTCAATGGATTTTCTACATAATAAATTCTATATTGCTTTTCCAAGGTAGGAGAAGAAAACGGGTTGATTTTGTGGTATTTTTGAAGGAAGGAATAAAAAACTTTACAGCTCACCATATGCATATTTATACAAAACAAGTCTCTCTCTTCCTTCCCCTCTTGCACAGAATATATTTCAATGTACATTTTTCTGTTTTCTTTAATTATAAACTCATGAAGGCATATTCAATATCCTTAACACTATAGCCACATACATATGGATTAGTATTTGTCACTGCAAAAACAAAACAAACCAGGTGAGATTTTTTTCACTGTAAATATTTAAGATATTTAAACATGACTATAACAGAAGAAGTAGAAATAACAGTTTATACTTCCCAGTTTAAAACAGTTCAAAATGGCTACTATTTATGCAAAATAAAGATAAACAAATATATTCACCATTAATATAGTGTTTAGTTGTTACTACCATGAAAAATTCATCACAAGGATTTGTCAGAGTTCCTATTCTCTGAGTAAAGCAGTTAATCTTATTGTTCTATTTGAGCTCTCTATATAATGTGCAATTGCAACAAACTACAGTGGCAGTTTTGAATTAACTTTCTATAGAACTTGACATAATTCTAATAAATAAAATACCTTATGAACATGATTTTTGATGTCTCAGATTTGAAAATGTCAATTGCTTATGAGGAGAGGAGATTTGAGGATTACATTGAATACTAATATGGGAAGGTGATTGATCTTATCAGAGATGGCAAATCAATCTTTTATTTATTTGTGATCACAGGTACTTTTAGGCTAACTCAATGAATCTAAGCAGTTTATAATGCAGAAATACATCATAAATATACAATAAAACATACCAAAGTTATTTATAATGTTATTATAATATAACTCTTAATAGTAAACAACATCATAATTCATCCAAAATATTTCCTCTGTTTTTTTCCTCAGCAATCCTCTTCGAAAATGTCAGAATTTCCCAAACTATTTGAATATCAAAAATGAGGGCACAATTGTTACATCTCATAGCATTTAATATATTGGAGTTCTAGTTCAGTAATCAATAAATTGTGTACAGTAAATTGGGAGTTTATTATGAAATCATGCATTTCTATTCAAATCTTGCCTAGCACAACTGTAATTGTAATATAGTAATGTAGAAAACTTAATAAGTCAGATCATTGCTCATCTGTCTTAATGTATTCTATACCAACTGATATCAATTCTCAGAGTTAAAGATGTGGGTATAGATGTGAGTATATGCCCTGTCTATGCATGATAAATATGAACCTGGGATCTTCTCTCAAATTATGTATCAACTATTGAACAATCATCTTCCTTGAATTTGGGAAAGGCACATAAATCCTGGCATTCTTTCTTGGCTAAATCCTGTGATAATATCATTTCTTCGTTAAAATTTTCACAGCCACAAATTGGCTAAGACACTTATTATTAGCAATCTGCTATGTGAAGATCTGATGAGAAAGTACTTATTGCAGTATTAATTAGCATTGAACATGTACATAGATGACTATAGGACAAAGAGTATTTTTATCTATATAAATTGAGAATGGATGTACAACTTTCATTTCCAACAAAAAGGATAAATGACTATTTTACTAGATCTTTGAATATGCATGATGAATCAGATATTTGCATAGATTCAGCTTTTTAAAATTTAAATGATTAATCTCTGGAGATTAATCAGCATGTACAATCAGTTAATTGCAATAATTTGTTATATTGTTTCATATTTTTCTAACCAATAAATTTCTTTATTGGTTAGAAAAATATAGAAACTCTGTTATTCATAAATTACAGAGAGCTTCTATAATGACATATATAGGATAGTTAATTTATCATACATAATTCAGATATTAATATTACAATCTCAGAATTGTTTAAATCTTCTAGAAAGTTTTCAGGTACAAATTCTGGAATCAATAGAAGAAACAGAAATAAAAAGTACCAGCACACTTTTACACAGTGCTACAGAATTTTTTAGATGTATTGGTTATACAAATAAAGTAATAACAAAATTAAGAAAACCTCAGTAAATTAAGACAAATCCTGACGTATGCATAGAAGGGGAAATAGTGATGTCTTGCCTGTTCAAGCATCAACTACTAGAACTTTGGTTGTAATCTCCCTCATTATTTGAATATCTGTACTTCAAATACATAAAGAAAATGTATTAATACATAATTAAAAATAAACCAATTTCTTAATCATTTTATGCTTCATTTAAGTGAAAAATCTTAGGAAATGTTTCATGACCTGTTTTTCCCACTGTCTCAGGTTTTTGAGGAGCAAACTAAACCAAACCTTCAGAATAAATGGAGCAAAAAAAAAAATAGAAGAGGAATTGATCCTTTATTTAACCATCCCCACATTATCCAATTGCAGGCTATGTCTTTTGTTATCTAATCATATCCAATGCAGCATCCCTTCAAATTTTCAAGGTCTCACGTACCATAACAAGTATTCCAATTGACTGGCTCTTTTTGGATCTGTGAAGAAAACCATATATATTCCAGTATTCTATAAAGTGAATGGGCATTCCCAAACCTACCAAATGATCAACAACGTTTTAATGGATATCCAATTTACAATAGTAACCAAGAATGACAACAAACTGCCATTTCTGGACATCCTTTTAACCAGAACCACCAATGGCCAACTCCCAACATTGGTCTACAGGAAGGTAGCACACATGGATCAAATCCTCAACTTCCACAAAACCACCTAAAATGCCATCAGCAAACCTGCATCAGAACACTGTTTGGGAGAGCTGAATCCCATTGCAACACCACAGAAGCCAGATCAGCAGAACAAAAGCACTTATACAAAGTCTTCGAAAGAAATGGATATCCATGAAACTTCATCTGGAGATGCCAACATACAAACAACATAAACATTCAAAGCAAAACAACTACCACAAAAACAACAACCAGACACTTCACAATCCCCTAGGTGCAAAATGTTTCAGAAATGACAGCAAGATTGCTGCACCAACATGACCTCACAGTAGCCCACAAATCATCTCAATCCTCAGATGGACCCTGTCAAAACTGAAAC
Organism: Pseudoxyrhopus heterurus; assembly: GCA_032468235.1. NCBI lineage: Eukaryota > Metazoa > Chordata > Lepidosauria > Squamata > Pseudoxyrhopus > Pseudoxyrhopus heterurus. The sequence goes on along the minus strand of JANHJO010001557.1, from coordinate 165,519 downwards.
AGAAACAAATCAAAGATCAAGCATTGTATATCAGATCCAATGCAGCAACTGTGGGAAGAACTATGTCGGCCAAACAGGAAGAAAATTATCAACCAGACTGCACGAACATTCCCTGGCCATCAAGAGACATGACCCTCTATCTCTCATGTCCGTCCATGAAGACATAAAAGGACACAAATTCGATTTAACCGGGATCACAGTTGTAACCCAAGCGAAGTCAAAAGAAAGGGAATTCCTGGAAACCTGGTTTTCCACCAATAAATCAATAAAAAGACATATTGACATCTACCCAATGTACCAACCACTTAGAACAACAGAACAACAACAACCATGATCCCGAAAGCAGCATTTAAAGACCAATGAATAGCCAAACAAAGTTATAATTTGACAGATCACAAGAAATTGGACCACATCACACACAGCTGATCAAAACCCAAAATCAGACCATGACATCATCAGAAGACATCTGAACAACAACACCAGTACTAATTTATACCACACAGACGGTACTTAAAACCAAGGACTATGACTCAGCAACTACAGCCAGCCAATCACACAACCCAAAATCAGACCAGGACTCAGAAAGGTATTTAAAGGCCAGTGCTCCCCCAGACAAGCATAATCCAAAGTGCACTGAAGATGTCTTCTCAAATGGGGACAAAATGTTTGCAACCAAATCGCCAAGCTCGGAGCTCAAACCAACAACATAATTCCCATTATTACCCTCTTCAGGCATTCAAAAGTTATAAGATAGTCAGGGATGCAAATTTCAACTACTTCTCCCTGCACTGATTGGAAAGATCTAAAATACATGGATGCCTGCATTCAGGTCATGGGACTGGAACACAGTTTGTATAGAATTCTCTATTGAATGAACAATTGTAGACACATTCTCTAAGTATACCTACATTTAAACATTTCCTGTCAAAAAGGCAATCAAGATTGAAAGCCTGGAGAATGCATTCATGTCGTCATTATTTAAAGTTTTTAAACCCCAGAAAAAGACTGAAATAATATTGCTTCTATTGTCTCCTTTTTAGTTTTTTACTGAAAATTCTTATTTACATAGTAAGTTTACATATGTATTTTTGTGACAGATTGCATTCTCCTAAGATGCATAACTTAGATCATGCAGTATTACAGTATTTGTTTTCACTTGATCTATGCATATAGAAACACCTGCATGTTTTTCTATATTATATGCTATACTTGGTATATGTTCATGAATCATTTGCAAACAAGACAGTAAATGAAATTGGTATGGTCAGCCAGCTGTTAAGATGTTCATTTGAAATTTTATTAGAAACCTGAGCACGATCGGCAGCTGAATCCTAGCAATTACATTTATGGAGTTTAAAAAACATTTGGTTTTCATCTGAATTTCCCATGATTGGAAAACTGAACAGAAATTAATCAGATCAGAAACATTGGCTTTATTTCAACTCAATTGTGTTTTATTTTTCATTCTGTGTACAACATTTTGATGACTCAGGAGAAATTACTGTGCTCGTGAATTGGTATATTTTTTATTTTTTTATTTATAAACCATCTTTTATTACAGTGTGTCATTCGGGTCATCATATATATCAAGGTTTACATTCACATAATATTTGCATAATATTTCATAATAATTTCTAACTTACATTGCATATCAGTTCCCATCTTATCCTGCTAACATTCATATAATTGATAAAATAATAATAGGGGGAAAAAGAATCAAACTACATTTAATTATCTATCATATACATAACATTTCTAATATTTGCTTTTAAATTTTTACCTATTCTCCAACCATTTATAAAATTTTCCCCATACTCTATAATATTTTGTTTCCTCTTTTTCTTTAATTAACAGTGTCAGCCTATTCATTTCTGCACATTCTAATATTTTTTTACCACCTTCTCTTCTACTGGTATCTCCTCACTTTTCCATGGCTGTGCAAATACAATCCTGGCTGCAGTTAATAGATGAATAATCAAATATTTATCTTCTTTATTGTAAATATCTGGTAAGATCCCTAGCAAGAATATTTCTGGTTTCAACTCAATACTATATTTGCAAGTATGTTTGAATGTAATTAATCAATGTACAATTATGACATTATTGATTTATTTGTCCATGTGTAGGTGATGGGGCCCAAATTAGTCTTGTTCCAGCACTTAATAATCCTCTCGGCGGCCCTGGAAACAATATTAAATAAACATCTCACTGGAAAGCTTTTGATGAGCTACCACTGATAAGGTCCTGTCATGGCTCTGGGGCTGGTAAGGTCCAGCCCCAAACTCTGAAACAGAATGCTGATGGAGATTATTGCTCTGATCTAACAAGATACAAAAATTTTATCTTCATAATTTTAGGGGAAAATATGTTATTTTTATGTAGGCCTGGGTCTATGTCAAAATAATATATGTGACTGTATGAATTGTATGGTGCAATTCAGAATTCAAAACCTAGGTACGTTTACACAGCCTTTTTGTTTTTATTTTTTAAGCAAAAGTAAATTTTTCATGCCACCTGAACAAACTTTAGCAGTTATGCTTTTGAGATGGGTGGGAGGGCAGGATTAAAAAAAAGCAACTCCCCTTCAGAGTACTAATTCAATGGAAATAAATTGGAATTTCAATAACAAATCACATTAATGAATGTTGACAGTGTGATCAGAAGCAAACTCCAGGGACAGTATCTATTTGTCTACCTCTATATTGGATTTATAAGACAATTTAATCATCAAATGACTCCAGGCAGCATATAACAACATAATATGATAAGGAGAATCAAATAGCAAGCAACTGGCCAGGGAATACCAAAAATTAAAACTGTCACAGCATCAGTGGGTTCATAAAACCCCACAGTCTCTGTCTGGGGCCTGAAGGCAAAACCTGTTGAAGGCAGTTAGAATTGCACTCTGCACTTGTGTGGTGGATATCTGCGATTTCTCCAGATTCAAAGGATAATTTAAAAAGGATGTTCTTCCCTGCATACATTCTACAAAAGATCTGAGTGTTTGTGATAACATATACCAGATTTTCCCCCTCCCTTAAGATCTTTTCTGATTAAAGTTTCAGGCTTGCATAGCAGGATATGTCAACACAAGACAAATGGTCTGGCATGGCCTTATCTATAAGTGAAATATTGATTGTGATGACCTTGCTAAACAATGAAATATCCATCTCCTGGTTTTCATCACTCTTTTGGCCCCCTCCATAACCAATATTTCAGCCTGCAGTACTTTGCACTTTATTCCCTGATGAAATCCCCTCTCTGCTTACTTAAAGATTTTTCTTCGTTCGTTTTTTTTTCGTAACACAAACTTGCTTAACAAAACATTCTGCTTTCGTCTGCCAGAACAGCCTCTTCTAATTATGCATCAATGGCTTGATTGTCATTCAGTTCCACTGGGAAATAATAAGTCAGCTTCCAGAAGCATACAAACGTACAGAAAAGTTGGCAAGTTGTTTGAATCAAAGGAGGGAAATGGCAAGTGGGTAACGGGTTCTTCAGCAACCTACTAGTATTGTACCTTTGGTGTTTGGTACTTGGTGCCTTGACTTCTCATTCCAAGAATCCGTGGAAGTGGATCTGGAGTCAGGGAGGATGTGAAGAATTCTATTCACCATTTCTAAGGGCTAAAGGTCTTAGGAATTTTGGAAGAGACAAAATTCTATTCTCCCAATTCACTTATATTTTCTGCCCAGACATCCGTATATATATATATGTCAGGCAATTCCAATAAAGATCTTCACAAATGGACCCCTCCAATCTCCAGAAATTCTTATCAAAGGTTATTTTTTTTATTTTTGAACAGCAATTAAAATTTCGAAGATTAAAAGCTTAATACAAACTAAAAAATTAAAAGAAAAATAGAAAGTGCTGAAAAGAAAAAAATAGAAGGGAAAACAGAAATAGAAAATAGAAACAAAAGAATAAGTATTCTTATTTTATATAAATATATTACTTGTCCCTTCATCACAAGTATAAATAATTTTAATAACTGGTACCTTCTCTTCTCCCCTATGGTCAGCATTGACTACCAGAGTAAAATCCACAGGGATTCCTTTACCTTTTTTTTAGCTTTTATACCTTCTCTTAAAATACAATAAATGATCTCTGCTTCCCATATCCCATCTCTTATCCATAAACTAATCTTTAAAGCCACATCCTTTCAATCCTGATGTCAGCAGTAGGCCATTAAGAGTTACTAGAGATAACAACATATATATTTTAGCTTGATCAAATAAACTAACCTTATACCCTTCCTTTTATTTTTAACAAATCTTCATCTTTTTTTCTTCAAATAATATCCTAGATTTTGATTTCTTTTCATTTACTTTGTGTCCCTTCTCACTAAATTCTTCAAAACTTTAACAAGCCTCTTTTGTAAATCCAATATAGGAAAATTATCCAGGTCACTCTCTTGTTTGTTATTGGTTTATCATCAGAGGTGCTATTCAGCCAGTTCTGACAGGTTCCGGAGAACTGGTAGCGAATACCACCTCTGATTGGCTGACTGTGGCAAATACCACTTCTGATTGGCCAACTGCATAGCCATGCCCACCAAGCCACGCTCACAGAACCGGTAGTAAAAAAAATTGAATCCCACCACTGTTTATCATCCCTTTTAATTACTAAGATATCAGCTGGGTGGTTCTTGTAAATCCAATGTAGCAACATCATTCTTGAGGCCTGTCATTTTAAAATCCACTTTCAGGTTAGGGTTTCTTCTGTCCTTGATTACTTTCCATCCAATGCTTCTTGTCCTGCCTTCAGGTACTTTGGAGAATAGCCTCTTCTTGATGGCAGCCCCTTAGATATTGGAATTTAGGTATTTCTTCCTGTCACAACAAAAATCGCAATGTAGTAGCAGCTTAAAAGAGCACGTGGTGTTTTTTTATGGACGTATATTGCTTAGGACCTAATAAGTGCAAGGCTAGAACATTTAAACAAAAATTGGGCAACAAACCAAGGATGTATTTTTAAAACCATGGTAATTTTGTTTGTTTTCAAGTTTGTTTTGTTCTATAAAGAATGGTTCAAGCCAATCGTAATTTATGATCAGCTCACGGGTTTTGTCAAACAAGTTGTTGGCTCTTTTTGATACTTGCCTTTATGACTGTAGTCTAAATCTGTAGCCCTAGAAACTGTGGTCCAGATATCGTTGAATATCCATCATCCCTTCATACTCAGCATCCCAGACCATTGGTCTCAGTCCTCGAGGCTAATGGAAGTTATACTTCAGAAACATCTGACTAGCTACAACTAGCCATTTCCACCTCCATCCCTGGCAGGGGGATATTCTAAACACATTCCGGGGAAAGTGATCAAAACATCTAAGTATAAGAGCTTCAGCAATGTGAATTCAATTAAAGTCACCTAATTGAAAGGTGAGTGTTTTGTGCTCTTGCATTCAGTGCTTACAATTCTCTGACAAATTTGTTGTCAAAGAGAAAATGCTGCTGCCAAGACTTTGAGCCGCATAAGGGGGGGGGGGGGGAAGAAGATAACCTGAAAAGATTAAGAGGTTGATGTGAAAAGAAAACATTCCTCTTATCAGGAAAAAAAGTTGTTTATGATGTAATCCTTGTAGAAAAAAATCGTAGACAGTGCATTTTGATTTATTGTTCATTTGCTGAGATTTGTCATTAGATTCATCAGATTAATTATTTTTCCTCCTCTGCTAACTAAAAGAGTAATTAGGCATATTACTTAATTAATCAAAGAGCTGCCATATTTTATTTTATTTTTCTTAGCATAAAAGGAACCATTTTCAGTTGAAAACTTTTCTCAACGCTGCCTTCATTACAGTCAATGAACAGGATTAGATGTCCAAAATCAAGCTTATAAAATGTAAAAAAAAAAAAGTATTATTGATTTACATCTGCTGGTGTTACTTCCCATTTGCTGGTTTCTGTTCAGTGAAACCTATCTTTGTCACCTAAAAAGTGTTTTCCTTGCATATTTGGACTAAGTTAAAATAGACAAAATTCAAGTCCTTTGGCTCTATATTTTGACTAAGCCTCCAGATGAGGTTTCTGGAATGGGAAACATTTAGCCTTCTTTTCCCGGTTCTGATCCAAATCTCATTTTTGTCCTGCATGTTTAAACAAACCTTTGGGAATATTTTGGCATGGAATTCTCTCATATGTCCTATGAAATAAGATAACACCAGCAATTCTGTGAAGCATTCTGCCAGCTTTTTGCAACAGCTGACTTCTAGAAGTACTATTTGAAGGGTTAATTCTCCTGGGGTTTATCTGTACATCCTTCTAATTGCAACTCAGAGCTGCTTCATTAGCTGTTTCCATCGATACTGCCTTCCTCTTATCTCCATAGCTCAGGCTGCCTAACCTCTAGTCTATCAAAGAGAAGGATTAGAGCAGGAGTCCCCAAACTTGGCAACTTTAAGACTTGTGGATTTCAACTCCCAGAATTCCTCAGCTAACATAGCTTAGCCATGAGCCACCGCATCCCTAAAAAAGTATTATTACAGGCCACAATAAATACATGCACAAGATTAGAGGTGCTTCTCATGCTCTTCCTCTTATGTGATATATGCTATCATCTGCCGACAACCTTTGGATTCTCAGTATGATAAACTGGACAAGGCTTATGTAAAAGAATTGATGGATCAAGTTTGGCATTGGAACTCAAATCAAGGGCAATGTAAATCATTTACCCCCTATTACAGATCTCAAAGGGACGCGGTGGCTCAGTGGCTGAGACACGGAGCTTGTCGATCAGAAAGATCGACAGTTCGGCAGTTCGAATCCCCCTAGCGCCATGTAATGGAGTGAGCTCCTGTTACTTGTCCCAGCTTCTGCCAACCTAGCAGTTTGAAAGCATGTAAAAATGCAAGTAG